>NW_022046206.1:0-57605 GCF_001654015.2 Drosophila navojoa | reverse complement strand
GTTCAGGGGATCTCGTAGTCGAGCTGTCTCGACTAGAGCTTTCTTACTTGTTTTTATTTATTTTGTTTTTATTTATTTTATTTCCTTAATGTTTTTAAAATTTACTATTCAAATATCATTGGATTTTTTTTACAACAAAACAAATTCTTAAGGCGAGCCTAGGGTGGACGCCTTAAGTCAGCCTGGGCTGACTTTTTATATTTTTTCTATACTCATTTAATCTTATTTTATTTTTGTGAGATGCAAAATCTAGATTTTTTTTTAAAACACAAATTCTTGAAAAAATATATATATTTTTATATAAAGATTCTTTAAAAAAATATGTATTAAATAAAGTTTGGGCTTATCAAAATAAAATACGAATCTTGCTAAAGCTTAAAAATTGACAAAGCTTAAATCTCGTGAAGAGCATAAACATGAAAACTTTAGCTAAAATGTTTTAAAAACTTTCAGAGTAACTTTAGTAATAAATCTGATTTAATTTCACTTATTAATGCATTTCAATGAATATAAAATGAACTTAAAGCTTTCTGCTTTTGGTTTTTTAACATTCTACAATCCCCAGATTTTTTTTTGTTTTTTTTCATCAACTACTGCAAACCAATAGCGAATTCCAGGCGATTTTGTGGTCGAGAAAGTCAGCGAAAGCGCTGCGATTTCCCGCTTTTCTATAGGGGGATTTATGGGCGAGCAGGCAAGGATATTTTTGTGTTGCCTTTCGCTATGGTGAGCTGAGCAGCGTCGGCTGCGTGTTTAGTTTCTGCGAGCTGATGTGAGATGTAAGTGTGCGTGCGTGTGCGTGTGTGTGTGCGTGTGTGTGTGTGTGTAGCATACTTTCGTGCGGAGATTGTGTGCGTATTAAAGCCGAAGTTAGTTAGCCTTAAAGACGCAACACGACGCAACGCAACGCAACGGCCGCATTTTGTTTGGCCGCCTGCGAATTTTAATGACTTCGACTGCTAGTTGCGACCTGTGGCAAAGCCAGTTTGCATTTGAATTTTAAATGATGACAATGTTGGGCGACCGTATGGAAGGGTGTGGGGGGGGTATGGGCTGAAAGGCTAGTGGCAAATGGCATGACAACGTATAGGCAACGCAGCTGAGCGACTAAAAACCCTATTGATTTTTGGCCTCGACCTTTTGGAGCACAATTTTGATGTTTTTGCGGGAACAGCCGCAGTCAATTAGCGTGCGATGTGCAAATGGTGGACTTAAGGCCTGACAGCAATGCATCAGCATGCGGCGACCAATTTAATTGTGAATTCCACAGATTGCCATGCCCCAAATCTGCACCTGCTGCTGCTGCTGCCACACACACACACGCGCACACACACACACAGTGACGGGCACAGCAGCTGTCAACAGACTGGCATTAGATGCTGTCCATGTGTTTGCATGTCACAGCAGCAGCGCCTGGCAGGTGGCCTTTGCTCAAAATTGAATGCTAAATTGTATTCGCATGCAGGTTTTCCCTTTTATGCCAGCAGCGCCGCACGACGCCAACTTGTTGAGCAATTAAGCCAAAAGCGGCCAAAGAGCCAAAGAGCCAAAGAGCCACAGAGCCAAAAAGCCCCCAACTGCCAACTCTATGAATTTATGTAAGCTCCAAATGAATAGAAATACATATAAGCCAGCAAACACACACACACATGTGTCAGTGTGTGTGTGAGTGAGCCGTGCACCCAGTGGGACACAAAAGAGGCGTTAAATTTGAAGCAAGCCATAGAGAAGTACCCAAATAATATCGCATATGAATAATTAAAGAGCAAATTTTGTGTAAAAACTAATAAAAAAAAAAAAAAAAAATAAAAATAAAATATATAAAATTCAAAGTTATTCCAGTTGAAGCGCTTTACAAATGCAACAAAAGAAATTGTGTAAAAATGCCAAAATCTGAGTAGAAAAATCTAAATTGATTGAAATTCATTTTTACGGTTTAAATTGAATTAAATTTGTCTAAGAAGAAGAAAATTGCTTGACATTCTGGCCGTAAACTCATAAATAAATACATAAATTGCTGACGAAAATGATTAAGCCGAAGAAAATCTGAAAATTTAACCAGAAAGTTTGGCTTTTCATATTCAGGCAATGGCATATCATCCAATTGAAAACAAAAAACGAGCAGTTATATGATGTATGAAAATATTTGTATTTAATTTGTATGCAAATTATTGAGATATTTTTGCACTGACAAATGTCAAAATGTGCTTAATATATAATATATTGTAAAAATATATAATATTGCATTTGCATACAAATGAGCACCAAGACTGCAATAATAAAGCGCCCTCTGGAGTGAGAATAATTAAAAAATAATTTATATATAAATATGTAATATATGTATATATATATATATGTATATATATTAATAATATAATATATATATAAAATAAAAACGAATGATTACAATAGTCAAGCAAAAACCTTGCAGTCGAGCATTACTGAGTACAGAATACCCATTCACGGAACTTCCTATTTACCACGCCCTCAATGGGTGAACAGAAATTATTTTTAGATAAATTATAGAGGATTTTCAACAGTGAGTCACTCGTGAAATGTTGAGCTGTAAGCAATACAGTTTTACTCAATTGGCCACGCCTCCAAGGGGCGCAACTTTATCTCATTGAGTTTGGGCTGTTAACTCGAGTAGTATCCCAAATTTATAGTTTCTAGCAATTCCACTCTCATGACTTCTGCATTTTCGGATTTGCCACGCCTTTAGTGGGCTGCTAGAGAAAATCCCGTAACATTTCACAGTTGAAGGACATAGACAAGTATGGCTTACATATATCAAGTCTCTAGCTTCAATAGCTTCGTAATGGTTCACAATCATATCAATATACTCCATTCACTTTCGCGAATGAGTATCAAAAACGTCTGCTGATATCAATGAAATTGATCTGTTTTACCCAACATCTGTCGAACAAAGTTTTTATATTTACATAACTAAATTGAAATTTGTAAAAGTTTGTTTATATATAATTATATATTTGATTTTAGTTCTACCCATCTCTCCCTCTCTCGATCTCTATGAATATATACATATACAGTCGACATGGAGAGGAGCTCAGCTATTTTTTTCGATTTACACAGAAACTCATATTATTGAGAATTATCGAAAACGAATTTTTCTAGGAGATAAATTTTTCTTCTCGACTTATCGCGAATTTGGATTAGATCTCGATAATTTGTGCCCCAACTATCGAAACTCGACTGTATATGTGTATTTTATAGTACGTACACAAACGATATTTTATTTATCCGTTTCCGTCTGCACATCTATAGAGTTATATAGTTGAATTTACTTTTCATCGTTTCATGCAGCTTTTGTCGCCTGTTTGGCTATGAGCGAGCATCTGTTATGGCCATTGTTAGCACTTGTTTAACTGGAGCACTGGCGACAACTGGCTAATATCCTTTTTAATCCCGTGCCCATAAATATATATGGCAGTGCCTAGCGTTGAAACTACCTACACAAGTGCCACATGCCTCATGCCACGTGCCACATGCCTCATGCCTATGCCCAGGCCAGAGCTGTACCTTCAGCTAATGTGTGTGTGTGTGTGTGTGTGTGTGTGTGTGTGGTCATAAGTATTATTGGTGTTTGCTGTTTGCTTTTTGATGATGTTGTTGTTGTTGTTGCTGCTGCTGCTGTTGTTGCTGTTGTTCCTTTTGCCCTTTCGCATAGTTTTTCATAAATTTGAGACGACTCTGGGAGCTGAAACGAACTGCGCTATGGCGGCAATGGCGCAGTGTTTCACATTGTCGTCGGGCAATCCGCTTAATATCATTTTTCGGCATTACTTTGAGTGTTGCATTCGCTGCTCGGCTGCTTTAGTCAGACCGCCAGCCAGCCGATCCTGGCAAATTGCAGCTGACATACGGCCCACGGCCAAGGGTGTGTTACTGTGTGTGTGTGTGTGCGTGTGTGTGTGTGTGTAAGTCGTGTATATTTCGCTGTAACACGTAACAACATAAACGGCTTAAATACGCAGCCAAAAGCCGCTTAACACACAACTTTAGTGCGGTTTGTGTCGAGCGGCGGAGCTGGAGCAGCCCAGCTGAATGAACTGAATAGTTTTGGGTGGGGTGCTGGGAGAGTGACTAAAGGCGTAGGTCGCTTTAATTGCTGGCACACGTTGAGGCTCGGGGCACACTTAGGTTTAGTTCGCATCCTGCCAGAGTCGTTCATAATCATGTTTTATGCTTCGACCGCAGCCAAAATGTAGGCAACCAAAAACAAGAAGAAGAAGAAGAGGAACAAGAACAGGGACATTTCCTAGCGACCACTTTGCCGCTTTGCGCCGTCTCTCTCCCTTCTCTCTCTCTCTCTACACACATATATATTTATATATTTATTAGCTTTTCATTTTTCTATTTTGTTTTTAGGCATTTGAAGTATGGCCCCCTCCGCCCCTCCCCGCCCATGCAAAGTGGAAAGCATACATGCAACATATTTAAAGGCATGCGCCTAAAAGCTTACAGGGAAACGAATTAACAGAGCACAGTGGGCAACAACTGGAGAATGGGGGGGAAAAATATAGTGGGTCTATATAATGATGTGATATGAGGTCTATACATATATATAGAAAATGAAAAGAAATACTGACTGAGCATGTGCTAAGCATGATCTGAACCATCTATTAAAAATAGTCAATATTTATATATATATATATTTATTGAATATATATTTATATATTTATTGAATAAGCCATATTTTTACATAATCCTAGATCCTAGATCTGGACTAATCATATATCTAACAAGAATATGCATATTTCTATTCAAGAATCATCTTCACATAACGCTAGCATATATTCTCTCCATCTTCAGCTATTTGACACAATCTATTCAAATGTCTCACTAATACAGAGCTCTAATATAGTTCCAATAGGATTCAAATTTGAATATCTAAAATTCTTTAAAGTCGAATTCTTTGCACATTCTTAAACATTTCTATTACCATTGTTGTTTTATTTTTTTCCAGTAATTTTCCGCCAGCGTTTCCTTCCGCCTCCCGTCCACTGCACGTCCCGCTGGCCCTGTTGGCCAATCGTTTCAGCTGCTGCTGCTGCCCCACATTCAAATGCTGTCGCCAGCAGCGAGGCAAGCGCATAAGTCAAGCATGGCCAGCACGCCCCCTGCCATGGGGCCATCTCGGCCCCAAATCAACTCACTTTCAGTTCAGCTCAAAAGAAAAAGCTCGACCAAAACAGAAATATAAAATAACGGCAGATAAAAAGGACAAAAGCAACAACAACAACAACAACAATGACAACAACAACGACAAAACGTTGCACAAAGAAATATATATTTTTGCCTTGAAATATTTATTTGAATCTAATACCCTGTAACTGGCAAATGTGGAGCATGATAATTCTACGAATTTGTGCTGATTGAGATGAATATGAAATTATCATCATGAGAAAATATTTGTGTAGAGCTCATCTGGCTCATTTCTTCTACATTTTCTCCTCAAAATGTATGTGCACAATCCAGGAGGGAGCCAAAAAGTGGTATGAGAAGCTTTACTCCTATAACTCTATAGCTCTTTTTTTACCTAATATCAATAATCCCTATTCATGATATTCGATAACCTTAATAAATATTTTTAATCAATTTTGGTTTAGCTAAATTTATTTAAAAAACAATAAAACTTAGGAATCTATGTTGTGTTTGTCATTGATTGAAAAAAAATAAAATAAAAACACGAGTCCATTGAATATTGGCAACCTTGTGGGGTTACCAGATGAGGTTCGTCGAATATGTACAGCCCTGTATTGGTATATAAGCGAGTGTTGGGTTCGCTTGAATGTAAAGACCGTTTGCAGTGATTTGCTCATTTACTCAGTCTCATTATGCGAAAGTCAACCGTATCAATGCCTAAACGATGTTCGTGAAAGGAGCGTGACACGAATAGATCAACTCAGGGCGCTTAACAGAAAACAGAAGCGAAAGGAAGAAAAGTCTTCAGCTTAGTGTGAAAGAGAATGAGCATCAGCATGAGATTTTCAATGGTTTACTGATCCAAAGTCAGAGAAGATGGACTCAATTGTTTAATCTAACAATCTATCCTATATGCATTAAACATTCAAAGTCAGCAAATACAATAGAATTTTAGAACTTGTTTGCTCAATATTTTTGGAAAGCTATGTTTCCTTTCCACATCAAGAGCACCACATTTTACAGGGTATATGCGAGTCGTTCATTGTAGATTTCTCTACTTTTCTTTTGTTCTTATTGTTATGACATTTTTGCTGTTCTGCTTGTTTCTTATTGTTTGCTGTGTGCTAAATTTTGACCGCTTCAGCGGGATTTCAATTCATTTATAAAATTAAAAACAAAAAAAGGAATAAAAAAAATAAAAGTAAAACTTGCAATAATTCACAGCATTTCGAGTTGTGCTATTTAAATGTGTGCGTGTGTGTGTGTGTAGATTTTTTGTTTGTTTTATTTTGTGGCAAGGATTATAGTTGAAACAAAGGAGCTGCTCGGAGTTAGTTGTGAGTGCTGCTTGAGCCCAACCAAAGTACTCGAGCAGGAGCGATGGGCGCGCGCATTATGCGACGACAGCGAACTGGGGGCATGGCCATGCAGGGGGGGGGGATGGGGGGAGTTCGCATCACGGTAGTTGGGATGGCACTCGCTTGGCGGCATTCTGTATGAGGCATTGTCACGCATAATTAAAATTAAATGCGCTTTTGGGAATAATTCAAATGAATAAACGAGCGTGGCCAACATGTGTGCGCTGCATACACAAAATGAGTTGTCCTTGCTCAGCTGCCAGACAGCCATTGCCACGCAACACGCCCCCCCCCCCCCCCCCCCCCCCCCCCCCTCTCCCAACACGGCCCCTTGCCAGCTCTTTGGCCGCCTTGAATCCGTTTGGCTGCCGCTGCTGTCCAAAGCATGCGGGCCTTAGACACAAAACTTTACAACTTTTTGTCTTTTGTCGTGTGGGCGTGGGCGTGGGCGTGGCACGAAAAAAGACATTGCTTCATTTATTATGCGACTGATGGCCATTAATTTTGCAGGCCGCACTCGCCTGGCAGTTAGTTGCCGTCGAATGTTGTCGCCAGACAGTAGTCGACGTCGACGTCGAAAAGTAGGCAGCACATGTTGCTCCACACACACACGCACACACACACACACGCACACACATGTATGTGTGTGTGTAGGCATATTTGAAAGTTGTCATAAACAGAAACCAAGCTGAAGAATCTACAACCATGGCCAACAACGAAAGCTGCGCATGAGAATATGCCAAGCCGGGCAGGAGGCGGGAGGCGGGAGGCGGAAGACAGAGGCGGACACGGTTTGGCTTAACCCATTGACGCACTAAAGTATGCAATGCATTTCGGCTACCAATTAATTACACACAAAATGCCATACGCAGCTGCCCCGCCCCACCGGCCCCTCCACACAACCGCCTCCCCCCCGCTAGCTAGATCTAATTGCTCAAATAGTTGAGCAAATTTACGTAGATTTGACAGGCTCGATGCGCAATTTATGCCCAGACACGCAGCTGTCGAAAATTTTTAATTAAATATGCCGCCCCGACAAGTGTCCCCCGGACAACCCCTATTTCACTTGATATCTAAAACCTTTTCAAGGGCTTAGCCGCTGTGCACAGAGTCAATAAAAGGTTATTAAGCACCGCAACACTTTGTTAAATTCCAAGAATATTTATTTACTCTGTGAAAAGTGTGGAATATGAAGAGTCTAATAGGTATACGTAAAATGCAAAGCCAAGCAGGAATCGAGCGATCAAGTTACACTTCCTGAATATGATGCGAATGACAATTGGATAAAGTAAGGCATCTAATGTAATATCAAACCCCTTTCCCAGCCCTGCCTGGTATCGATATATTCGTATTTACTTAACGATAAACATGTAAAAAGGCAATTTGAGCCAAGTCCAACAACTCGCGCAACAGGACATGCCACATGAGACATCCTTCCTTCGCAACATTTTCAATTTCCCCACTGTATAATGCGCATAAACAAAGGCAACGCCTCCTGCTGCTATGCAAACGGAGTGTGCAAGTGTCTGTGTGCGTGTGCAAGTGTCTGTGTGCGTGTGTGAAATCAGCGCATTGCATGCTTATAGGCGCCTATCTGGCTGCTGTCGGATGCTGCATTGTTGCAAAAAGGCGTGGCCCAGAGCAGCACAGTCAACGACCAAAACGCAACCAAATGACAGTCCTGACAGATGCGACTGTTGCACCGGGCTACGTGTGCCCATTGTTGTTCGCAGCCATGATAGCACGCATACCCTGGAAAATTACAAAGCAAAGTCAAAGGAGTTGAGCAGTTGAATGCCAGACAACCAAACAGACGAACGAGTTAACGAACTTTGCTTTCGTCGGCTGTTGAGAGCTCATTGACAGTTGGCAAGCTTTTGATTGTGTTTGAGAATTGCAAATCTATTTTTCACTGCAGTTAATATGGATGAATCCTCTATTAGTTTTAGCAGAGTTTTCAGAGATTTATTCACAGACTCTTGGCATATCGCCACTGAAATCCCTTTCATCTTATGTTGCCTTTCTCTTTCTTTCGAAGATCCCTTAGTTAGCTCATTCGTTTACCATTCTGGCTGATTTAGTCTCTAGCTTTTATTTATAATTTTTTCAGCTAATTATTTCTGTCCCTTTTCTATCCGGCTGCCTTTCTTTATATTTTACTAATATTTTCCTCTGCCTTTCTTTTCCCCTTTCCCTTTCTCTTTCCGTTTTTCTTTCCGTTTCTATTTCTCTTTGCGTTTCCCTTTCTCTTCCCGTTTCTCATTCTGTTTCCGTTTCTATTTCTCTTTGCGTTTCTCTTCCCGTTTCTCATTCTGTTCCCGTTTCTATTTCTCTTTGCGTTTCTCTTTCTCTTTCCGTTCCTCTTTCCCTTACTCTTTCCGTTTATCTTTCTTTTTCCCCTCTTCCTTTCCCTTCTCATCTCTTTCCGCTTCTTTTTCTCTTTCCACTTCTCCACTTTTCTATCTCTTCCACTCTTATCTCTTATATCTCTCTTTCTCTGTGCCTATTTCTTTGCTTATCTCTTACAAAATATTTTCTTTTGCCATTATTTGAATCTTTCATTTCTTCTCTCTTTTACGTTTTCCCCCTGCTTATCACAATTCCTGCCAAACCATATTCTGTTCTGTTCTCCTTATAGGGTATCTTCCAGCCTATCATCGTTCGCTCTTGTCTTGTTTATGGCATGGATATTCCGCTGCATCCGGTTTTAATCGACGTCAGGACACAAACTTTTGGCACCGTTTCATTCGTATTTGGGCCTTTGCGGTCCAGCGTGGAAATTGAAATGGCGGGCGATGCCTCTAAGCGCGGCTTTCCACGCGTTAACACGCACGCACAATCACACACGCACATATGGCATGGCTTATTGCTTATGGCTTATGGCACTAATGTAGCCACTTTTCGCGCCAGCCCGTTTGCCGCTGTCTGTCTGTCCGTGCGAGTGTGTCCGATGTGCAGGCACTCGCCACTGGGCCGCTGGCATTGCAGATTTATTGAGCCCCATTTACGGCCATGACGGTCACATAAAAAACAAGCCGAGAACAAAAGAGTGAGAGAGAGAGAGAGAGAGAGAGAGAGAGAGAGAGAGAGAGAGAGAGAGAGAGAGACGAGCGAAATAGAGATATTAGGTATAGCAAGCCATTGGCAATTGTCAAACAAAATTTCATAACAATGTGCGCGGACTTCACTCCACTTGAAGGACGACCCATGCCACTCGAGTGGCAGAGCCAAGATGGCGCTGTGGCCATGCCAGCAATGTCTTAAAAGCTCGCCTTAACACTAGAAAGCCGCCAAGTACACTTCAACTGGAATTCTAATATGAATAGCTTGAACGAGTCGTGCACGACTAGAGGATGCGCTTGTAGAAATATATTCAATTAAAAGATTGTTCCCAAAAACTCAGCATAATGATACAATTAGAACTATCGATATCGATACTTATCGAATTAATTTGTCAAAATATCATTCATCATTTAGTTCATAATATTCAACACAATGAATTTCTATGAATGAAGGAACAGAACTTAGATCTGATCAAGCAATGAAAATATTCGATAAATTGATCGATGGAAATGTCAGATTTATTGTTAATTCAAAACAAGCCTGATTTGTATATGCTACAGCTGAGCTTACGTGTAAAATTTAAAGTCTCTAGCTCTTATGGTATGCCCAAGCCTCATACCTCCCCCTTATACCTCATCTAAAATAGTTTCAATGCATACAGGGTATATCAAGTGACCTGACTGAAGAATTCTCCTCAACTTTCTGCAACAATAAGACAACTTCACTTCCCTTGACTAAGACCTAATGTACTTAAATCAAGTTTCGTAATATTAAAGCTACCGAAGTGAAAATACTGAACGAATTCCTTGACTGAGAGCTTCGCTAATGGCGAGCTTCTCAATATTGTATGCGCTGTGAAGTGGGGCAACAGAGCAGCCACTGAAAATTCTAGATTCTCAGCTAAGGGCTTAGAGATCAATAAAATATATAGAAAATATATATAGCAGTACAAATGGAATTGGAAATGGTTTATTTGCCCTGTAAAGTAAGTAATGCAAGAAATATTCTACTTTTTAATTCCTATAAAGAATACAAAACTGTTTAGTTTTAGAATTCCGCTATAAAGAACCGACATAAAAAGTAAGCTTTTCACCGTTCGTTCGTCCAGTGTTAAAAAGAGTGAAATTTGGCAACGTCGCCGCGCTGTAAATACGATATTGTGTGGCCAGCTCCGTAAAACTTTATTCATTCGGTATTCTTTTTGGGCAAATTTCTTTGCCTGGTTGGCCAGTTGTTTGGCTGGGTCTGTGAACTTCGACTTCCACTTGGAGTTTGGGTTCGAGTTTGAGTTTGGGTATGGGTTTGTGTTTGCGTTTGCGTTTGGGCTTGGGCAATAAACTTGAATTTTATTGTCGTACAAGAATGTTGCAATATGCTTGGCCATAATTTCACGGCATGCACATTGTTGCCAAGAACATTTGGTAGTTGCCCAGTCGATGTTGTGGTTGTTGGCTTAACGCCTCTTTTGATTGCTCTTTCGATGTGCTCCTATCCTTCAACTGGCCAACAGACCCAATAGCTTCACTCCCACTCTCTCTCTCTCCCACTCGCTCTTGACTTTGACATTAGCAAAAGTGAGCGACAGCCCAATTTGCATATTTGCGAGCACTCAAATAAAAACATTCTCTCGACCCCTCTGTTTCTCTCTAGAATTTCTTAATATTTAAATGGGATTTTGCAAAAATCATAAAAAGCAAAGTACAAATAAAATATATCAAAAGCAGAAACTAAAATGAAATAAAAGCTTGAGAAGGAAATAAATAAATAAATAAAATAAATTATAAATAAATATCATAATAATGTTTGCAAGGGGCAACTGCAACTTTTGCTGCAACTAATTTAAAATTTATGATGACAAAAATTTGCTGCACTTGAGCGCTTGCTGCAGCTGCAGCTGCGGCAAAAAGTTGCAAGTTGTAGTGAGGCAGCAGCAGCAGCAGCAGCAGCCAACAAAAATTGAGAAGCTCATAAAAATGGGCGACAAAAGGCAAAAGGCGAGCTGCAAACAGCAAACAGCAAACGGCAAACGCAAACGGCAAATGGCAAATGCATAAAACACAAATAAAATATTCATTGCATACTTTTAGTCGTTCGAGTTGTTATATTTTCCAATTTGGCTCACTTTTCATATTTCTGATGATATCCTGTAAAGAAACTACCGCACGGCATATGCTGAACTGAACGAGCACATTTCCACATTCCAATTGGCATAGACAGAAAACACAATCCAATCAGATCCGGCTGGCTAAACTCATTGGGCAATGCAGCTCTAAAAAATCGGATTGGGGAACTTGACTAAATTCTATTAGCTTCCACACTTGAGCTGAGAGAAGACTTAGGCGTCATCACCCCCATGAGCTATTGGCTATCGGATCTGAACTTCCAAGCTGTCAAATATCTAACTGAACTCACCATAAACTGTATTCTGTTTATCTCTCACAGTCTCTAAAAGTTTGTGTTATGCATATTTGATTAGTCTATGCATATTTGATTAAGAAAGTGTATATGTTATTATTTATAAACTTTCTAGAAATATACTCTAAATAAAAAATAAATAAATAAATTATTTTGTGATATTTTTTTGTTTCATTTATTTTTTATTTTATTATTTTTTATTCTATTTATTTTCTATCATATGTATATATTTTTTAACTTATTTATTTCTTATTTTATTTATTATTATTATTTTATTTTATTATTATTCATTTTATTTATTATTTATTATTGTATTCATTTTCTATTATATGTATATATTTTTTAACTTATTTATTTCTTATTTTATTTATATTTTATTTTTTTTTATATTTTTCTTTTTATTTATGAGGTAAAACTAGAATTTTTTGGTTTTATTGTTATTTTTTATTTTATTTTATTATTATTATTGTTATTTTTCTTTATTTTTATAGTTTAAAATATATACATTTTATTATGTTTATTTATTTTATTTTTTAACTTTACATTATTATATTGTATGTATTTGTATACCCACAATGACTTATGATCTTATGATCTTCATAGCTTCGATCAATGTTTTTTTTAATACTTCTGTAAGCCCACGAACTTAGATAATTATAAGCAAAATGATATTTTTAATCTTCATAACTAAGATTATTATATATATATTTTTTTTAATTTTTAAATATATATTAGCATATTCTCGTAAGCCCATAAATTAGATAATTATAAGTAAAATGAGACATGCAATCTTTATGGCTTAGATGTCTGCCCATTTGATGACTCTCAAAACTCCATTGACACAGGGCAGCTGCTCTTTAGGCTACTCCAATTCGAGCATCGTTGAAGTTGTTTGTGCTGCGCTAGCCAACTCAGCTTTGATATGGTTTGATATACTTTTTTCCCTTTTTTATATTCTATTTTTTTTCTTTGCAATTTTTTTTTTTTTTTTTTTTCACTGCCAATTAAATATTGAAAAGTGTTGCAACAGCATTTCAGATGCTCTGGTCAGTGGCAACAGCTCTCAAGGTGCTCTTTGCTTTGCTTTCTGGCCCCAAACGAGATTCCATTCCCACTCAAGCATTCGCATTCAATTCGTTATGCGAATACGAAGAGGAGTATATTGGTTTGGTTTAGCTCATAATTGGAACTTATATGCGAACGAGCATGTTGCAGCCGTGGATAGCCCACAGTGTTGCTATTTTTTTCCCCCATTGCTTTGTTTTTGCTCTTCTTTCATTAAAAGCGACATGCAGCATTGCACAAAGCAAACGAATGCATTCGCCATACTCGCTTCACGTCAGAGTCAGTGCCACCCGCGCTGCCTTTTCGAAAATCAACAATGGCTGGCAAACTTTGCATTGCATAGTAATAGGCGCCACACACACACACACACACACACACACACCTGCACACATATGCACACACCTGCCAAAGCAACGCCTAACATAATGAAAAACAACAATGCTGCAGCAAGTGAGCAACTTTGGAGTCGGGTCATTTCGGGTTATTCGTTAACTTCTCAAGCAGGAGTAGCACAGTGTCCTGTACTGCAAAGGAGCAGCAGGAGGAACTGCTAGCAAAGCTGAAGCCAGTAGGCAGCAAATGTGTCAAGAGCTTACTTAGCTTTTCTTATAGTGCATTTAAAGGCGCAGCGAATTTATGCATTCTCTTTAACCGAGAAACATCTTGGAATAATAGAGCCAGGGCCACAAAGCAAGATATTCAAGAGCCTGACTAAGCATTGATAATGTACAACCCAACAACAATCTGCCTAACACGCGCTGGAACTGCGAGACAGCTCATAACTTCAGGTACAACTGACCAAATAAAACCTGAAGCCCGATTTCGCGTTGTGCAGGAAATCAAGGCACAAAGCGTAGCAGTAAAAGTGTGAGATCAAATAAAAACAATGTAAATGAATAATAAATTAATAAGAAACATACTGAATCCACAAAAAAGTTAGCTCAAAATTTGAAAAATCAATAATAAACATACTGTATCAAACAAAATTAACTTAACATTCTAAAAATTAATAATAAACATACTGCATCAAACAAAATTTTAATATTAAAAAAAAAAAAAACATACAATTCCAAAACGTAGCAGAATAATTAAGCTGAAAGCTCAAATAAACCAATGAAAATAAATAAAACAAAAAAAAAAATAAGATTCCAAAAATTAATAATAACAAATATACTGCATAAAAAATTTATATATATATAATTCCAAACCAATAAAAATAAACAAAAATAAACAAAAAATTAAAAAAAAATAAGATTCCAAAAATTAATAAAAATAAATATACTGCATAAAAAATGTATATACATATATATAATTCCAAAGAGTACAAAAAAATTAAGCTGAAAGTATGAGATCAAATAAAAATAATTAAAAAAAAAATAATAATAAAATTTATTAAAGAGTATATCAAAAACTAAAAAATAAAAAATAAAACATTACATTCCAAAGCATAGAAAAAAAAACAAAATTGAATAAAAATACAAAATTAATAATAAACGAAATGCATCCAAAAATATGTGAAAAGTAAAAAAAATAAATTAAAAAAAAACATTAAATTTTTAGCTGGTCACAAATCGCATCCAAGGATACATCAAACAAGCTCTCATTATGTGTACACAGATACATATATATAAATACATATACACATACATATGTTTACAGACATAAGATGCAGCAGCATAAAATTAATAAATATCCAAAAAAAAAAAAAAACAGATTTTTTTTTGACTATATTTATTCATATATTCGCATACATTCACTGCACGGCAGACATTTAACAGAAAACAAATTATATATTTATATACATACATACATATTGCTCTTATATCTGTGTGATTAACTCCGTTACGAAGATCGCTATAGAACGTCTATGGGCCCGGGCATGGGAATGGGAATGGGAATGGGTATGCGAGAGCTGACTGCCGCTCGCCTCATGCATTATTCATGCAGCAAAAATCATTGAAGTGTAATTAATTTATGTCATGACTCATGACCATATATCGTGTATATACATAGCAAGCGCCATGTGTGACGAGATGAAAGTAATACCCACTCACACACACACACACATTCACCCATCGGCAGCAGCAGCAGGCACTCACTTTAGTGTTACATTTTAATAATTCATATAGTTTTTGCATTAATGCGCCGCTAGATGGCGCTGCCAATAAACCTAATGACAATGCCGTGGCATATCGCTGCGAGGGCCGCAGAGAACTGGCGCTGCGGCTGCGGCTGCGGCTGCTGTTATTTTGGCCAAATGCCTAATGACTTAATTAGGCTAATCATAAAAGGACTCGCACACACACACACACATGCGAGAAGAGACACTGTCAACACACAGCTGCACTATTTCCGCCACAAATTAGCCAAGGGCACAGCCGGCACAGAGACAAAGTGAGGTAAAGTGGGGCTAGCCTAGCTTGAGGGTTGAGGTGGGCGGGAGGGCGCGGTATTATTCCTGGCAAGTAGATTACTTTTTGGCCTGATAATTGTAAGGGGCCGTCATAAAAATGTTTTAACCATGGGCCCCATAAATCATCATTAAGCACAAGATATACATTAGACACTGTCTGACTATGTGTGTGTGTGTCGTGTGCGTGTCGTGTGTGTGTGTGCGTAATTAATGTGTCTGTGCGTCACTTTGCTCTCTATTTTTTTCCCTTCTTCGTCTTGTTTCTCACTTAATAACTCATTTGCACTAATCAACCAGTCCCCAAAGCACATCTCCAACAACCCATACTTGCACGAGCTTATCATGCTAGCTGCTAAGTGAACTAGTTTGGAATCACTTGAAGAGTTCATTGTAATATGTAAAAATTTCGAGATTTGACAATTATCATATCAAAGATCAATTTTATACAAGGAATGAGAGCCCAGTTAGCTGGATGACACATAATAAAACGAAATATTTGAAGTTTAAAACGGAACTAGAACTAGTTCCACCTTTATAGAAGTACCAGATCGGTTCGAGTTTTGCAATATATTCATTATAACAATAATTGGGAATCGATGTTAGAAACTCTGAATCGGAACCGGAACCGGAACTAGTTCTAATTCATTAAAAGTACCAGTCAGTTCGAGTTTCGCAATATATTTATGAAGCATGTCTCATAATAACAATTGGGAATCGATGAACCGGAACCGGAACCAGTTCCAATTTACACGTTGCCTAACATTACCATAGCTCAAAAATAATAACAAATTTGAAGTTGAGGAATTCTGAACCGGAACCAGAACTAGTTCCAATTTACTAAAAGTACCAGTTCATAAACTTAATGCTAAGCTTTTGTGACTTACCTTCTCTCGCAGCATGTCCCGAATGCGGCCCGCCTGATTCTTGGATCGATGCAGCTCCAGTTGCAGCTCCAAGCAGCGCTCCTGCCAGTTGACCTGCAAGAGCCAAAGAAGAAGGAGAGCTGTAGAGCGGACACCTTAAAGCCCAGGGAAAAGAGCAACCCACCTCGGGCAACGCCTGTCCATAGTTGTTCAGCTGATGCACGTCCAGGTGCTCGGTGAGGGACGAGAAGTGCGGCCAGGGCGCATCGGGAGCGTCCAGGGCGGCGAGCACGGGATTCAGCGAATGTGCCGGCGCATTCGTAGCGCCACTCGCAGCGCTCAGCTCCTTGGCCGGCTTGGCCGGTATGGGCGGCGGGCGTGGCGCGCGCCGCGGCATCAGCCGCGGACTGTTGGGCGTCGAGGCAGCCGCCAGGCGTGCCTCATGCAACTGGGCGGCACGCGTCAGCGGCATCTGCCCGCTAAACGAGGTGGCGCGCTTGGCCAACAGCGGCGAGGCGTGCAGCGACTGCGTGCCGGAGCCAGACCCGGAGCCGGATGCCGAACCGGAGCCAGAGCCCGACAGCCGGCCGGGCAGCGAGGGCGGCTGCTGCAACTGATGCTGCAGCTGCAGCTGCTGTTGATGCTGCATCTGCTGATGCTGCTGATAGAAGTGCGAGGAATGCTGCGCTGCGGCGGTGGCGGGGAATGTGTGCAGGTAGCTGGCGCCATCTTGCGGCCGCAGAAAGTAGTTGTGCGTGTGCGTGTAGTAGAGTGTCTGGGTTGCGGCCACGCCCAGCGCGGCGGCGGGCGTGGCACGGCCCGACGAGGACGCCGAGGCACTGGCCGACGGTGAGGGCGACGAGGAGGCAGAACGTCGACGCAGCTGCTCCGCTGCCACTGTCTGCTGCTGCTGCTGCTGCAGCTGATGTTGCTGCTGTTGTTGTTGTTGCTGCTGCTGCTGCTGTTGTTGTTGTTGTAAGTTGGTTAGAGTATCGAAAATTTGCGATAAACGTCCCAAAGGCACTTCGTCAGACATTGAGGCGAGTTACTGCAGCTGCAAGAGAAAGGCAGAAGATTTAAACTTTATAACATAACAACTACAAATACCCTGTAATATGCATAAAACTTGAGAGGAACTATGAGAGGAAGAAGTGTAGTAAATTTAGTTTTTATTTAGCATTAAAAAAAAGCCAACAACTCTTGAATGAGGTATATAGTTTTGTGGGGCACTGTAAATGACCAAAATTCAAAATCAATTTGCATATTCATGTTTTTGATACACTATACACATGGCTAAATAGTATTCAAGCCCAAAGCGAATTTATGGCCATCAAATGGAAACGTGCTGCAAGGGGCCAAAAGAGCAAAAGAAATCAAAGCGAACCACTTGGACAGCAGAGAATTCTGAATGAGAATTCGGGGTAACGAGAACTGGCGAATGGGCAATGGACAATGGGCGACGGGAGAACTGAATAGCTACAACTAGCTGTCAGTTGAGCTAAGCCAACTCTTTGCTGAGGTGGGGCCGTAGCGTATTACAGGCAACAACAGGTGCGCGAATCTGGGGCGTCAATTGCGATTACGTGTGTGCAATGCCTAATCAAGCTCGGGCCCAAAGCCAAGCGGAAAAACAGAAGAGGTATATAGAGAGACAGAGAGAGGAAGAGAGAGAATTGCAGAAGCAGAGCACTAAATATGGAGTTTCACTGCTTGACATGGGAAACATCATGACAATCATCAAAGTGTAAGAGTTTTGCCTTTCATCTTTAGTGCGGTTTCGGCCCGAATCGAAAAGGCCAAAAATTGTCTGAGCCAAAAAACCAAAAACCCGTAACCAAAGGCACAGACAGAGAAATAGAGAGAGAGAGGGAAAGGGAGTGAGAGAGAGAGAGAGGCAAGTCTGCCTGGCTTGGCCATTGGCTGATGGCTTTTGAAGCACATGCAGGTCTAAAAAGCAGCATCGAGTGCATTTGTCGACTTTTCTTTACTGTGAATTTTTGTGGCTAAAAAGCGTCCCGCAGCCGGCAGCTCTTAAAATGTTCAACATTTGCTTGCTGCGGTCGATGGGTGCACCAAGGCCAAGACCCTTGGTGCCCAAGACCAAACCAAGCCAAGTCAGACCAGAGCAGACCCAAGACCAGAGACCAGAGCACACAACTAACTCTCCGGGCATTCATGAGAATTATATTCAAATTTTGTACTGATTACGAAAACGACGAGGACAACGATGAGGACAAGGACAACAACTGGCTGTTGCCCATGAAATTGGAATTGAAGTTGAGAGTTTGCAGTTCAAGTCATTCAAGTGACTCGCAAATGGTTATGCGTGTACGTATGTATGTGTGTGTGTTTGTGTGAGTGTGTGTGTGTGCACTTCATTTTACAAATTTTGATTTAATTTAAGTTGATTGAAATTCAAATTCCGTTTTTGATTTGACAAAATGTGCACTTGAGGGCACAGTCCGGCATAGTCCTGCGTAGTCCGGCGTAGTTCTGCTTAGTCCTGCCTTTCACTTTTGCCACGGCCAACTGCACTTTACAGCCAAATTGTTGCTAATTGAAGTTCGGCAACGTCGCAAATGGCACTTTGAGTGCTGCATCTGGTCAGCAATTAGGTGGGCCGGACACGGTTAACTGGCGAGCCAGCAGCAATAACAACAGTAGCTACAGGAGCCGCAACAACAACAGCAACAGCAGCTCCTACAATCAGTGCAATGCGGCAACAGTGTAAAATTGCAATTGAAATGCGACAACCAGGCACTTAGGTGCTCCAATAGCGTATTTCATTAGGGCCTTTTCCAACACTGCTTTTCAATTTAAACTTTCGGCAAACACACCCAAAAGCTCAGAAAGCCAATGAAGTGTGCAGCCAAAGTGTTCAGAAATCATAAACAAAATGCTTGCGCTAACACAATATGCTTCGAGTGCATGTTTAACAATGTTTTTGCCTCAAGCAAGGAATTTTTATAAAAGTGCCAGTTGAGAATCACACACAAAATAGTCGAGGACAAGGCTGGATTAGAGATGGCTTTGAAGTGTGGCAACAGCGCAAGCTTAAGACGTGCTCTATACAATTTTGCATTGATCTGAAAGAACTTAAAACAACGCAAAGAATACCAAATGAACAACAGCTGGGGAGATTTGTAAAAATTTGTTGTTAAATCTCTTTAGTAAAACCACATTGAAATTTTCACTGAAATGCTGAGAAAAACACCAAACTGAAAAACAGCAACAGCGCATTTCAGTGAGCTATCAAAGCTTTAGCAATATGTGCTCATATATGAATACAGTCGAGCCCCTATAGTTCGAAATGGCAAGGGGATCAGTTTTTTCTTCGATGCACACAGAATTTCAAGTTATCGAAAATTATCGATAACGATTTATTTCAAGGGAATCAAAGTTTTTCGCTTTATAGCACTTTGCGATTTATCGGGCCACCAATTATCGAGAGTGGACTGTATATGGAGTTCAGAAATGAAGTCGTAGTGCACTTTAGCAAAGCCTAGAATGATATCTAGCAACGGTACTATTAAATATATGCCAAAAATACAATATATTTGCGAAATATAATAATAATACTTAATAAGATCAAATAATATAAGATCAATAATATTCCAGAATAAGTTATCCGAATTTTTGATACATATAAATAAATTCAAGAATGCAAATTCGACAACAGCGCGCACTTAGCATGTATTGTTGCTTATGGTAAATGGATGCTTGTTTATAATTCCTTAACAAGTTGAAGGAACTCATTAGCCTCGGCTGCACGGCACTTTGAAGCTTTCAAATCATAAGCCTCTTAGCGATATGTATGTATGTAAGTTACAGCCACAGATAAAGATACTCAGTATTTTGCCGTAACTATCTATGTTTGTGACTCGGCTTAATGTGGAGCAACACACACAGACACACACACGCATACACATACAGATGCATGCCAATGGATATGTGCAGTTCCTATTTCAGACTTCATTGTCTTGTGTTTACTCTTTGCTTTGCTTAGCCTTACGTCTTGGCAACAATTCGCTAATGCACACACACACACACACACACACACATACACACAAATACATGTTCATAGACAGCAGACCAAATAAGTATAAGAATAGAAGCGGCAACAGCAACGACGCATGAAAACTCACTCAAATAGTTAGCAAACTTGTTTAGTTGCAATGAAGTGCGGCATGTTGCAAGTGCAGCTGGCAACAGAAAGCAAATTTCGAGAAACACCCGGACGCCTACCCATCGCCGCCCCCAGACGACAGTTAAGCTGTTCCGGAGCTCTGCCCTAAGCATCCACAAATATTAGACAATGTATTTATGTATTATCAAATACATGTGAGGAGTGAGTGAATGAGTGTGTGTGTGTGTGTGTGTCTGAGCTCTTACTACTTGCTAGCTACACACACACACGCACACACGCACACATACATACATAAAGTAGTTCATGTCGAGACCCTGAGGATTGTGTTAAAAGCAACGATTTGTAAACTTTTCGATTAATATATCAGAGCAGCAGCAGCAGGAGACGGGGCTCTAACACTTTTCCACTAAATCTTTTTAATAAATTATATTTAAAAAATTATATAAAAAATGTAGTATATACAAAATGCAAGCTGCATAAATATTTAAAGAATTTTCACTCTATGAATAACATATGAATCAGAGTTCATTTTAGCTGACTTTAAATAATTAATTAAATAAATATTCAATGCGCATTTGAGGTGCATAATTTGCAAATAAAAGTTAAATCTAAACCACTTTGGTTTTGCTTTTCATATGCTTGTTGTTTAACTAATAAATTAATGCAGCTTCGATGACTAATTGAGGGGGTGGTCAAAGTGCATGTTAACTTATTTATCGTTGGGTTAAATCGCTGTCGATTAAGTTGAGCAAACTCATTTAAATGCCAATTGGCTGATTAACTTTAAATGAATGCAATAAATACAAATTAATAAAACTATACAAGTATGCATATACATATTTAATGAAACGATAATTTAACTATCGTCTCGTTTAATTACGCAAAATAAAATCAAGTTGATGGCAAATTAACACAGCGGCAGCGGCAGCCATAAAGCAGTGGACACATGTAACGTGATGCACTCAGAGACACGCACACAGTGGCACACACACACATGCATATATCCACACCTCTCTTTCCCTCTCTCTTACACGCATACGCCCTTATACATGCATGCATATTCATACTTGTGCTAACACATACACCTAATCGAATGGATTTCTCGCCTTTCTCTCTCCCTCTCGCTCTACCTTCCTTCCACACCTACACACTCGTATACCCATACAGTTCTACATACTCAGTCTTTCTCTCACACCAACACACACCTACTATCTGTCTCTTCTTCTCTCTCTATCTCTTTCTCTGTCTCTCTCTTTCGCTATCTTCCTTCCACACCTACACACTCATATATTCACACACACACTCATATACCATTTCACTCCTACACACTCTCATTTTTCTCACATCTACACACACATGTCTCCCTCTCTCTCCCTCTCTCTCTCTCTCTCCCTCTCTTTCTCTCTCTCTCTCTCTCTCTCTCTCTCTCTCTCTCTCTTTCTCATACACCCATACTCATACTAATTCATACACTCCCATTCACTCCCACACTTAAAACCCACTTTTCTCCCTCTCACTCTCACTTTTCCACATTCTTTCTCTCTCTCTCTCTCTCACACACACCCACGCACTGGAAAAACACTTTAAGTGAAGCGTATTTGGGTGCAAATAATGATATATGATGCTCATGCTGCAAGTTACAAAATGCAAGTTGTAAAATTAATACAACATAAAATGGCACACCCATGCACACACACACACATGCACAGGCATGCACACACATACGACACGTATATTGTCGCAGCCCGTTTCCCTTTGACAATGGCTCACCCTCTTTGCGGCACTTCAAAAATTTAATAAACGTTGCAGCATCGTTCGCATGCCAATAATTTTACAACGACACGCTGCCAACTTACCCACCGAGCCGCACCGAGCCGCACCGAGCCGCCCCCACCCACAGCTAAGCCCTGTCGGAATCACACTACCTCTCTCACTCACACACTCATTCACTAATTCTCTCTCTCTCTCTCTCTCTCTCTCTCTCTCCCTCTGCCGCTGTCGGCTTCACTCTTTCAGTCTTGTCGTCAATTTGAAAAACATTGTCAATGCATATTTGGTTGACATGTGTGTGTGTGTGTGTGTGTGTGTGTGCATGAGTGTGTCTCTCTGTGTGTGTGTGTGTGACAACTACTAAGCGTCATATTAACAACATTGTAACATGCACAGCAAAAAAAAACACACACACACAAAAAGTCGAGCGAGATGCATGGCGAGAGCAGCGTGGAGCAAGAGGCGTGGCCGCCCGCTCGCATGCAGACAACGTTGGCAACTGTACCAGCCAGTTAAGACCTCAGTGCAGTACGCACTCCCCCGTTTTCCCGTTTTAGTCACGCATTCAGCTATATACATATATATACATATACATATGTATATATATTCTATATGCGCTTTTATTTTTCTACATTTTTGTTAAATTTGTTTTGTTTTTTTTTTTCTTCTTTTTCTTTACCAACTATTTTTCAGTCGCTTCCAACGAAAAATTTATAATAAATGCTGCTGCACATGTGATGGCGCGCATTTTAATTGGTATAGCTCCAACCGCCCCGTCCCCCCCTCGCCCCCCACAAAGCGACGCACGCAACAGAGAACAAGCAATGGGGGCAGGAGAGGCGAGGCGAGGTGAGGGCGGGCAAGGGGCAAGCGTCGGGGGCAACTTATTGTATGCGCTGCGGTTTAGCTGTAAAAATTATTGTCATTGTTGTTGTTGTTGTTGTTATTGTTTTTTATGCTAGTTGGTAAGCACTTGCGGGCCAGAAGACCAAGCACTGGGGGAAATTGCGGCTCTATGACCTACGTGACAAGCCAAAGCGAAGTTGCCAACTCGAAAGACTGCAACTTGGTCGCTAGATCAAGTCAAATATATATACATATATCTGTATATATCTGCATTGTGGGTGCTTAATGCATAATGCATGGCAAATCGTAATGGTTGAGCTCATCCAAAATGCAAGCCAACCACATAGCCAGTGTTGTAAAAGCCGCAATCGAAGATCAAAGCGAATCGCAATGGACTGGCAAATGGACTGGCGAAGCAAATATGTAAACATCGGCTAGCCAAGATGTAAATGGAGATATTGAAACTTTGCTCAGCAAGTATATGGAATACAAAATGAATGTAGCTATATGGGATTTGTGGACATGGACTACTGCAGATAGATGTCGACAGATATATGAAGAAGATGTAAATACAATGTTTGTGGTAATGAATTAGAGATAGATGTAAATATGTCATATATGAAGACGGTAGTTTTTTGGATATAAATTACAGAAATATATAGAAATTATATACATCTATGAATATGAACTATAGTTCGAAGTAAACATGTGAGTATATATACATACATATGCGTATGTATACAAAGATATTGAAAGATATGAGATGGTATATTTGTGAATATGGAATATGGAATATGGAATGGATGGATGCAGGTAAATATATGTAGATATACATCTAGATAAATCTATATTGAGGAAATATATGCTAATTGGCCGTGTTAAAGATTATATAAAGAGATTAACTGATAGGTATAGATAGACATAGATTAATGTGGTAGTCAGCATACGTGAGCACAGCTTAGACCCCTTATTCAATTATATGTAATGCAGATATTGCTTGGCTTTCATATAGTCCCAAAATAGCATAGCTTAAAAGAGCTAAGGAATACGCTCAAAACTTTAGAATACAATACAATCTATTATAGAGTTATAGAGCTAGGTCCATCGTTATATATAGAACTGTGAAGCTATAGAGCCTTAGAGCTATAAGCCTACTGAATGGTAATGAGACATATAAAATCTTTGATAGAGTTACAGAACTAGGTCCACAGCTATAGAGCTATGAAGCTATAGAGCCTTAGAGCTAAGGACCTACTTATTGATAATGAAACATATATGCATATATCTAAGGAATATGATATGAATAGCACATAAAATTTAGACTATGAAATCATTCATATAGCTTATTTGCAAGTGCAAGTAAAAAATCTCGGCTTGAGCTTCTGTCAAAGATAGAAACGATATTTCTGATATTCAAATCAAATTTCTCTTCCCATAAAATTCAGCTTAAAAGTGCAATTCAAAAAAAAAAACCCTTAAGAATCAAAACTCAGGCAAAGCTCGACTGTGCTCATAGGTATCTAAATATCGCTTTAAACAAAAACCAGTTAGTTGTTGTTGTTGCTGTTGTTGTTGCTTTTGCTATGGGCAAAACTTTGGCCACCCGCTCAAAAACAACGAAAACGTCGCCTCTAATGAGACAACAAAAACAACAGCAACAGCAACACAACAGCAATGAGTTAATGTCCGTAATATAAGCAGCTAATTAAGCATGTCTCTCTGTCCAAAAAAAAAGAAGGCAAAAGCAAACCCAACCCAACCCAAACAAACCCAGCGACGACCTTCGCTGCGGACCAGTTTACAGTTTTGCGGCTTAAAGTCGAGACAAGTTGGCAAAACTTCAAAATAGAGAATTATAAAAGCAAAAAGGCCGAGCATTAAATACCCTAAAATTAACTATGAATAGGAATGATATTTTGATAAGCAATAAAAGACTTTTAAATTGAGCAAAATGCATTTGGAATTTAGCCAAGACTACTTTTAGTTCTATGAAAAATATATTTCTATGTATATAGAATCTGTATGTAGCTGAGCTGCAACCGATGTCCTAGTTGGCCCACTTTCTGCTGGCTATTACCGTGATACGGTCTATGAAGTCAGCGTTAGTCGTTCCCGTTAGTTGACAATTGCATCCAAGAGTTAACTGCGCTCGGGTATTATAATATTTATGATTCGCATTCGCTTTAATTAAATTGTTAAGCCAGCTCCCGCGCTCCCTCTCTCTCTCTCTCTTTCACTCTCTAGCTGTCTATCTCTGTCTCACTTGCACGCTCTCCAAGTATGCGACTGTGCGGCCGTGCCACACATTTGACTTTACGACTTGCATTTAATTAAAGTCAATTAAAGTTGTAACAAGACAAAGACAGAGCACACAGAGAGAGAGAGAGAGAGAGAGAGAGAGAGAGAGAGGGAGAGAGAGAGGGAGTAAGAGATATAGTTAGAGATAGAGAGAGGCATTTGGCTTCAAGGCCCGCTTTGCATGATTAGGCAATGCAGTTTTTGCAAGCCCCAAAGCCAAGTTGTTACAGCTCTCCCTCTAATAGTTTGGTGCTTCAGCATGATTCAATATTCAAGAATTTTGATACTCTTTCTACAAAAATAAGAGAGTATATTTGTTCAGCAGAAATGTAATAAAGAGACTTTAGGCGTGAAAAATCGGGAATCAACTTCAAAGCGCTTCTTTAGACTTAGATCTATGAATTAAATATTCCATTTATCGACCGCAGTCCAACTCTAAAAGTATTTAACTAAATTAAAGTTATAATTATATTTTAAATATATTTCATTTTCATATTTCTGAATATTTGTATTAATATATAAATATTTTAAAAAATTTATTTTCAATTTAAATTTTGATTCATTTATTATTAGTAATAAAAATTAAGAATAATTCTTATTGCATTGCTTGGCTACATTCATATGACCATGACTGTTTCTACATACATTTCAAAAATGCAACAGCAGTTTCCGTTCACATTTTTCGGCTCAACTATTTTTGCAACAATTCCCACTTGCATAATAATATTTGAGTCTAATGGATGTAATAGCTTTAAAGTAATCGCCCATTAGCTGATCACTGACTTTGCACACGATTCACGCCCATTGCTTAACTTCAATTTATTTATAAACAGCCCGCAACGAACTTTGGACAACGACTGATATGCATACATAAATATGCATATCCATCTACATATACATAAACATATCTCTCTGTGTGTGTGTGTGTGTGTGTGTGTGTGTATGCTGTCATAAACTGAAGTTATCTTAATTAAAATGCAACAACAATATAAATATGTGAAGTTGTCTATGCAGCAGATATGTGCCAACAAATACCCTGTAAAGGTATTAAGTCTTATGGATGGTACATATAACTGTAACTATTATAAACGTATACTTCATATTGTAAGCTTCGATTGGCATTGACTTTGAAATACCCTGTAGTAGGAAAAATCAAATTTTAGCTGTCTATAGAAAAGAAGATACTCTTATTTCATTTATAACAAAGGGTATTCAAATAAAACTCCCACAGCAGACACACAGGCTCTACATAGCTATAAATATATACATATATATATGTGTATGTGTATGTGCGTGTGTCTGAGCCTTGCTCAGCTCACAGATTGCAGTTTTATCGTTAATAAACAAAACGGGCTTATGCATGCGTATGAATAAACTACATGCAAACATGCATGCAAAAAGTGAGAAAAAATCTATACAATAATAGCAATAACAATAGTAACAACAAAAAAAAACACAGCAGCAACAGCAGCTGCGGCGGCAACAGCGACGGCAACAGCAACAGCAGCAGCGGCGTCAGCAGAGACAACAGCGTCAACAACTGTGACAACTGCGCATAGCGCCAACAACAGTAACTGAGCAAACTGAAAAAGTCAATGGACTGCAATAACAACAACAATAACAGCAATCATACCAACTGGCTGCAGTTGCAGTCGCAGCCGCAGCGGCAGCGGCAGCAGCAGCAGCAGCAGCAGCAGTCAAAACGTCAACGTCAACGTCAAATGCTCATTTACAAAAAGGCACAAAAGAAAACAAAAGCAACAATAACAACAGCCGCATGTTACAAGCGACGACTGCGCTGCGCCCCCAACTTGCTCAATAGGCGCTCTCTCACTCTCTCGGTCTCTCCCAAAGCTGCTCTCTGCGCTGCTACTGCTACTGATGTTGCTGGCGCTGGCGCTGCTGCTGCTGGTGCTTCTGCTGCTGTTGTGTTACAAGCACGTACACAGAGTAGTCTAGTCACATTGAAACGAGCTGTTGCGCCGCTGTTAGCACTTAACAGCCTGCTGTTGTCTTACAGCAAACAATGCAAGCGCGGCATTGCGAACTATTGTTGTTTCTTCTGCTGCTTGTTATTGTCTTTCTTGTTGCTGTTGTTGCTTACGTATTTTTACATGATGCAAACGGCATGGGCGTGTGCTAGCAGTGAGTGAGGGCAGCGGCAGCAAAAGGCGCACGCTCCCTTAGCAGAAACAGAAGGCTGTTCTTTTAGTAGCTGCACTACAGAGTAAAAGGCCAGGTTTGTTTTGTTTACATTAAGTGGAATGCGCTGTTATTTCTTCACATTACTATTATAAACGTCGAAGAAGACGAAGACGAAGAAGAAGAGTGTATATGTAGGTCTCTTAATGTTTGGGTGCAGCAATAATGCAGTTTACTGAAAATTCATATAGGATTCTCTATGGGATTCTCAGGCAACAAGTTAATCTCTCGCTCTCTCTCTCAGTTTCTCTGTATCTATCACTCTGTGTCTCTCTCTAGATATTGTTACAACACTATCAATTCATCCTTAATACATTTTTCCATCTTTAACATTCTTCTCTTACGCTTCGGAATAAATATATTTATAGCTAACTATCTATGCCAGTTTCGTATTCAAAAATATCCATTCAACAAACATTTAAGACAAGAGCATAAACAGATACATCGTCTAAGGGAATACGTCATAGCACATTCCAAAAGAAATGAGAACAGAAAAAACCTTAAGCCCCAAGTGGAGTGCAATTGACGCCATCGATTAAACAAAAATGGGGAAACACTTTGCGATGGCGCCACCAAAAAAAATTCTTTTAGAACGAACTCTTAATTGCCAGCCAAAAAAAAGTTCAGGCGCCAAAAGGGGAGCCGCAGCCATATGCTTATAAACAAACAAACATAGAGATGACGACGAGGATGACCCTGACCCTGATATGGACAGCCGAGCCAAGCGCGTGGCAAATTCATTTTGCTAAATCGAAAGGTTCTTCGAATATAAGCAATATATCAAGTTAATACATGTACCAAATATGTATATGAATAAACTTGTGCAATAAATGTAAGCAGTTGACTGATAGACTCTTGCAGCTATCATATACAAGTTTTAAGTATGTGTCAATCAATCATTTTGAGATGAAATAAAAGAGATATTAATCTTTCAACTCAACTCTGTCAATTGTTCATTTAACGAGTGAAATCAGTCCTTCAAGCCATCAGCAGTCATAGAATTTTCTGAGGACTAGCTAGACAGTCAGCGACTGAGGAGGTCAATCAGTCATTCAATCAATAGATTCAATAGAGTCAATCAGCTACTAAATAGTTTGCTTGTCAAATGACCACAGACTAATGACTATCATCAATCAATACATATGTAAGTATGTTAAGGTCAATCAATCATTAATTAAATTATTTAGTCGTTCTATAAACTGAACTGTAACAGAATTTTACAGTCCATCAGTCAATCAGTCAGCCAGTCATTTAGTCCATCTCCTGATTATAAGTCTATCAGTAATACCTAAACTCCATCAGTCAATCAGTGTACATCCTTGAGTGTCTGATTCTGTCAATTAGTCTGTAAATACTATAGTCAATCCTTTAGTCAATCAATCAATCAAACGTAATAATGAAATTGGGCAATCAGTCACCACTATAATCACAATCACTCTTTAAGTAGATTCATCAAACAGTTTCTTAATCTATCATTAAATAGCTTAAGCTGTCTAGCAATCCTTGATCAAGTCAATTACCGATTGACAATCGAATTCTTCTATTTCTACTCTAATTCTTCTATCAGCAATACCCAAAGTTCTTCAATTCAACAATGATTCCTACATATGCATCCGATTCTTTAAGATTATTCCAAAATATCAGCAAAAGTCGTTTACTCCAAGATGCTCTTAAAACTCCGTTATTCAGCGCGGCTAACGTAAAATGTAACACAATCATAATTCCTGGCTTTTATCAAAGAGCACAGGGAGCGAAAAGGGATATGCTCATTAAACGGGCAAAATGACAAGGAGACAAAGCAGAAAAGCAAAAGACAAGACAAGGCAAGGCAAGACAAGAGAAGAAGAAGAAGAAGCATTAAAGGAAAAAACAAGGCCGAAGTGCAGGAAATGTCAGCGTTGACAAGAAAATGCACTCGTTTCGCCAAAAGGATATACACTTGACACACACACACACGCACATACATAGATACCACACATTAGCATATGACATGCGTGTGAGTGTGTGTGTATACCCTCCGAGTGCTTGGCTTTTGCCCTGCAACAACAAAAACAAACACAAATAGGGTGAATGTGTGAATAGGTATTCGCGTTTGAAGCGTGGAGTGTGGAGTGTGGATTGGGGGAGGGAGAGGCTGATGGCCGCATAGGCAAAGTGGAGCCACAGCGACTTGGCCCAATGCATGGCAAAAAGTTCAAAGTTCAAACAACAAACAAGGCCAGCTCACACACACACAAACAAGTTGGGGAAAAAACAAACAAACAAACAGAAAATAGAGGAAAAATATTTTAAAATATTGCAAAAATAAAAAAAAATGTTCCTAAAAAATATAATACAAAATAAAAATCATAAAAATAAAAATATTTTGAACTACTACAAAAAATAAATAAATAAATAAATAAAAAAAAATAATTAAGTAAATAAATGAATAAATGAATAAATTTAAATGGTTTGAATATTCTGGGAAAATATTTAAATATTATAAATGATTTACGAACTGTTTTCATTAACTGATTGAGTGACTGACCGACAGAATATAAACTATTTGCGGTTAATATATAATAGTGAACTATTTCTTAAGCAATTACGATGTTACAAACGCAGGCACAAGTGCACTGAGAGGGAATTTCTATATAATACCTTAGTTTTCTTTTATTATACAAAGCAAAAAAAAAGCGATTTTACTCGAATTATTCAATAGACTACTAGCAATTACGTAAAGCGAATGTATAACACACGTAAATATACTATATGCACGTATCTAATTAATATACATATACAAGCTGAGTAAACATATAATACATACATATAAGGGTAATATATACCCATATGTACATATAGATATTCGTGATATACATAAGTTCCTCTTATATACTCACCCCTATGAATAAATTAAATAGTATCTATGGAAAACTTTTGTTCTCTTTTGTTTTGTGTATTTTTCACAATTTTATTAACTTGAAAGTGAACTAACTGATTTCATGGAGAGGTCTCGTGTATAACTGAATTCAATGCCTGAACGCTGTCAGCTCCAAATAATTTATACAGCCAGCTTTGTTGGCTATAGATTCTCGACGTGCCACAATAGGGGGAAAGGCCTGCTGTTATTATTATTATAATAATGATATATGTATTTGTAAAATAGATTATAATTATATTGCACATATATAATAAAGTAATTATATATTATATATGATAATCTTATATACAATATAATCTAATATTATATATATTCATCTTCATCTTCTCAGCTCATCAAAATTTAAACTCTGTTAATAGAGCGGATCGAGCGTATATATCTTACATTTCACAAGAAGAACAATAAACTAGTTCTATTTACACATACATATGTATATTTTATAGTTCACAAGAACCATAAACTAGTTCTATTTGCAAAGATTTGGCAAACTATAAAAAGAAAATCTCTCTTTTATGGCATTTTGCATTTGAGATTTGGTTCATAATCACAACATTTAACCCATGCCATAACTAACATGACACACACACACACATACACACACAACCGGATAAAGGTAGAAACAATTGAGCTGCCAACTAACTCCGTTCCAGCCATATTTCGGCGAGTGGCAGCCACAATTTCTTCATGTCGTAAATTCACGTTGATTTTTTTTTTTTTTTTTGCTTGTTTCCCTTTTCATATACATATGTATATAGGCTGCTGTGGGCGAGCGTGGGGCGTGGCATGTGTGCAAAGGCAAACAATTTGAACGCTGTTTGCTCGTTATATGGCCAGTCATTTAATCAATTATGCAAAAAACGACGACGACGACGACGATTTAAGGACGTAACCGTAAAATGTTTGCCACGGCTACACGGCGCACTACACGGCAATAGTAGTTGCCGGATATTTCCTTCAGCAGAAAACCCCAAAAATCCCAGCCCACCACTCGCCCCACTCGGTCTAACCGTTGGCTTCTTGCGTGCTTTTTCGGGGCATAGGATGACGGCACGTTTACCTTATACCGTGTATAAATAATTAATTGAATGTACAACAGTTTTGGCCCCCACACCCCCAGCCAACCAACGGCAGCCAAGGTGCGGCTGAAGGGGCTGGCAAAAGTTGGACTTGGACTTGGACCTGGACTTGGACTTGGCAATCGGAGTTACACGCTCTCGGCAGCTCATTGGGCAGTTAGGAAAGCACTTCGTTTAGCTGAATGGCGCTGCATGAATGCCTAAATGCCAGAATGAATTTGAATGGCTGTGAATATCGAATCACACTCATTCATTCACTCAATCGCACACTGAATCGTAGGTGCCGCATGTGGCAAATAAAATGCAAAATTGATTTGCCAAAGAACAAGCAGAGAAGGAACACAGTTGACTTTACCTATGGGGAGGCAGCAATGAACCAGCGGTGAACCAGTATTGAACCGAGAACTTGGATTCCTTTAAATTGAATATTATTTGTGGTTGCATTAGAGTTGATCTGTTAAACATGTTATGCAAACGCCAATCATGATTAAATGCCTAGTCAAATATTAGTTTATTTATGAACTAGTTCATAATAATTCACATATGTAAAAGTTCTCATAGGCAGTCCAAGAAATTTGATATAAAATCACAAATTCAGGGCTCGGTTTACATTCAGCTAGACTACATTATATTGTACCTAGTCACAGTTCACTAATGAACTATTTTTTTAATTATGCCGGCTAACCAGCTCAAAACGGAACTATTTTCAGCTCTCCTATCTACATAGTTTCCTATGTAGTCATCATCGTTGCATAAAAATGGAACTTGTTCCGCGAACTACTATATATACTTTGTGAAGTTACAGATAAATCATACGGTAACTACCTAAAAATAGTGTTTCATCATCTGAACTAGTTCACGAATTAATTGTACTATCTCTTTTAGCAGTCATTTCAATCTTGTCAGCCAATTGCATGTGAACTAGTTCCGCGAACTTTTATTTCCATCGAATAAGTTAAATCGTATTATGGATAAAAACAATTTCGAACCATTTAATATCATAAAAAAAATATTACACATTTCTAAGAGGTTCCGCACATGAACTAGTTCCCAAAACAGATTTACTTTGTTTTTGTGCGTGCTTTTTTGTTTGTTTGTTGTTGTTGTTGTTGTTTTTTAGTAAAGAGACAAGTTTAGAGTGCTCGAAATGAAAACCGTTTTGCATTTAGTTAGCCCCATTACCTTCCCCCCATTACCTTCAGCCCGGCTGGCTTTGACTAGTGCCGCTCTTGACACTAAAACGCAACTACGATTTGCATACATGGGCCATTCCATAGTGTGCGTGTGTGTGTGCGAGTGTGCGTGGCAACCACTTGCTCCACTTGCCCCACTTGCCAAGAAGCACTTGCAACGCAACTGCATGAAGCGCCCAAAGTCTTCAAGTGGCGCTCTTAAAGCGCTGCCTCGTGCCCAAAATTGGGCAAGTTGGACAACGGCACGTAGCCATAGAGAGCCAGCGGCCCAATTGGAGCTGTGGATGCTGTGGATGCTGTGGGCTGGCCGGAGTCATTTGCTTGGCATTTTCTAGCTCGTTGCTGTGGGTGTCAAATCTGTGCAAAAGATTCATTTCTGCCTGGGACCAGGGTGAGGACGGGGGACCGGGGGCAGGGGACTGGGGACAAGGGGCTGCGTTGACGCCTTTGCCATGTCAAAGCGTCGCCAAGCCAAAAATAATCTATGGCAATTGCATATGGCAGGCAATAAACTTGGTCAAGTCCAAAACAACAACACGGCGGGCGGATGCCGTTTGCTGCTGCTGCTGCTGCTGCCACAGCCCAAACCAAATGGAGGAACGAGGGGGCGACGGCAACGGCAACCTGGCTGCTGCGTGGGCGTCTCCAGTTTTTCCTCTGCTGCAGTTACTTCAACGAAAAGTGCTCTTGACATGTTTTTATTAAAGTTTCCTCCTCATTTTTAATGCCCTGTACACATAAAATTATTATGCAGAATAAAACTATGGGGTATATTCGTGTGACTCTATATTTATGTCAAGTAAAATTGTAAGCAATAAAATTAAAATAAAAAAAAAAATAGGAAATAATAAATATTAATATACAAATGAATTACAAATAAAATTAAAATAAAAAAAATTAATAATAAATATTAAAAACTAAATAAAGTACAAATAAATAAAATAGTAACAATAAATAACAATAAATACAAATAATAAAAATATTAATAAATATTAGTAAATAAATAAATTACAAATAAAATAAAAATAAAAATAAATAAAATACAAATAAAAAAAATAATAACAATAAATATATATAATATACAAATATTAATAGATATTAGTAAATAAATAAGTTACAAATAAAATAAAAATAAAAACAATAATAATAAATATTAAAAATTAAATAAAATACAAATAAAATAAAAATAAAAAATTATAATAATAAATGTTAAAAAATAAATAAAATACATATGAATAACATAACAACAATAAATAAATAAAATACAAATAAAATAAAAATAAAAAATTAAAAAATAAATAACATAACAACAATAAATAAATAAAATAATAATAATAATAAATATTATTAAATAAATAAAATACATATAAACTAAATAATAATAAATAAGTTAATACAAACAAATAAGGAAATATAGCTATAACTAGCCTTTATCTCTAGCGACTACTACTATTTATAGCTAAATTTATATATACATATATCTATATATATATATATATACATATATATCTTTTAAAATGTATAGCTAAATCTGCTCAGTTTAAATGTCGATATTCACTGAACAAGTCAGCATAGGCACGCTCCCCATACACCAATTTACAGGGTATCATCCAGTCAAATGCTCTCATTGCCTGCTGTTTTTCTTGGCCGCCTTGTTTGGCCATATGTCGACTGTTTGAGCCAAAAATGCACCAGAAACGAAAATAAAATTGTCTCGCTGTGTGTGTGTGTGTGTGTATGTATCTGTGTGAGTGTGTCTGTGTGTGTAGCAATGTAGAAGGTATTTGGTGGCCAAGTTATGTTTATGTTGTGTGCGTGCACAGTTCATGGAATTGCCATTTGAGGCTTGCATTTTGCAACGCCAGCTGATGCCGCAAAAACAAGCTGCAGCAGACCAAACTAACTAACTGATCCAATCTGCACTCCAGCTCAGTTGTCCGATTAAAGAGATGGAATTATTTATAATTTTGAAAATGCCAAGCATTCAGCTAAGCTTGTAGCTCATAGCGTATTTGCTTCGAATTCGAATGAGTTAAACTTTTTAAAGCAGCCCAATCTACAATTGGGGAATCTAAATAATATATATATTTTTTGTTTATCAAAAATTAAAACCACGAAATAGTAATGTCTTGACAATACAATTCCGATAATAAGTCTGATATAAAAAAGTTCAAGGGAAGACCTACAAGTCTATCTTCCTTCTGTTTATTCAGATAATTTTAATAATACTTGTTAATATTTTTATCTATTAAGCATCAGGTAACTGTATTTGTCAGTCAAGTTTCCCTTACTTGCTAATTGTTCCCCTTGTACCTGCTCTATCCAATCTCGAAATGAGCTAATAGCGCCTTCAAAAAGCTTATTAATCTAACATAATTACGTCGTTGCGCTCAATTGAAGTTCAAGTTCAGCTAAATGCAGCCGTACAGTTGACACTTATAAATAGCACAAAGCAGAGACAACTTTTGTTGCGGACAAGCTAAGTGAACTTTACTTGACCCACATCAAACTGGGCAAATGGCAAAGGGAAAACTAATGAAAGAGCTAGCGGACAAGTGAAAATCAATTAAACAACACAAATTTCCCATGGCAAAAGCGCTGAGAAATGTGGAAATGGCTAACAAGAGAAAAGCATCGAAAACATTTATAGAAAACTAAAAAAAAAAAAAAAAGAGTGTTAGCAAATGTTTCCATGAAATGGATAAAACTGTCAAGAGTTCACTAAGTTATAGTTGGGCTAGAGCAGGTGAAGTAAGAGCAAATAACAGTAAATGTTAGCTTGACTGGATAATACTCTATATGGCAATTCATATAAAGCCTGATTCCTGATGTCTGACAATTTGTCGTATTAATAAAGACAATAAAGCAAGGGCATAAGCATAACATAAGCACAGCATAAACATAACATAAACATAACATAAATATAACATAAACATAATATAAACATAACATAAACATAACACAATCATAACATAAACATAACATAAACATAACAAATTCATAACATAAACATAACATAAACATAACATAAATATAACATAAACATAACATAAACATAACATAAACATAACATAAACATAATATAAACATAACATAAATATAACATAATCATAGCATAATGACAGCATAAGCATAACAGAACCGTAATATAAACACAGCATAAGCATAACATAAGCATAACATAACCAACATAAAAGTCGAATAAAATTAAATGAAGCATTTGTTATATATCTACATAAATTGTGCAACTGGAAATCAATGCACCTGAGCTGAGCTCGGACCGCTGCTAATTGGCCAATTAGCAAAGAAATCGATTTAGCTAGCTCATATGGAATATACAGAGGAAAGGCAAACGAAACGGAAAGTGGAGAAACGGAGCTCGTCTGGGTGGGTGCGCCCAGCCAAATGAGTCGCCGTGGCATGATGATCTCTAAACAATTTCCATCTGATACTGCATAGAAATATTTCCAAGTCGCCTCAATGAAATTCCTTCGAATTTATCAAGTTATGCAAGGAATTTCGTAACGTAAATATCTCAATGGTAAAAACTTGAAACAATCAAAACAAAAAACACAAACGAAACCGGCTGACGGTTCGGCGGGTCGGTGCAATGCGTACGGGTTAATCGTTGAACAGAACCTACCCCAAATAAGAAGCAGGAAAAACTCCAATGGAAACCAGACGTAGCCAGACCGAGAGGCAAAACCAAATACCAAAACAAAGTTATAGCTAAGCAAATAAGACAAAGGACACGGTTCCTGGAATGTAGCACCAAATTAACATAAATTCCGTTTTCCAAGCCAGGATCAAGCGGAGGGAGGTGTACGTAGCTAAGGCGCAAAGCAAGTTAAAGGTAAGAAGAAAAACAAGAGAGAAAAAAAAAACTACAGTAAACAAAGTGAAGCAGAGTTGAGTAGAGTTGGTCGACTAGACGCTACCCTCTAGTGGACAGATTGAGTAGTAAATAAGACTCGACAATTATTTTATATATTTCTCAGAAAACTTGTCAAAGTAATGCAAAACTTTGTAGTCACTCGACTCTTAGATATATAGAAATACTTTTATAGTATATTTTGAATCATAAATTCCACTTCGTTCCAATCTAGATATATTGCAAATACTATTTTGATATTATATATATTTAATCATAAATTCCTCTTTTCAATTAGAGTTATATTTGTGCGCTAGAATTTTGATATACCCACTTGCAGGCTAGCCAGGGTATTACAGCAAGAAGCATGTTGCAAACAGTTCAACGACGCGAACGAAGAAGCAGCCGCTGCCGTCGCCGTCGCCGTCGCCGTCGCCGTAAAGGGTGCGCGCAAGGAGCCGCAGAGCTCTGCGCCAGGCACCAAGGACCAAGCAGTAGGCACTCTTTGGCAGGCGCTGCGAAAGGAGTTAGGGTTGGGGCTTGGGCTGGTGGCACTTGGCACTGTGTCTATATCCATGTCCACGTCCACGTCCAAGTCTATGTCCATGTCCGTGTCTATGTCTATGGCCTGCGCCTTTTGGCCGTGTGTCGCGCCGCCGTTGGTCGCAACTAGTCGTACTTATATTTTTGCTATTCCCACAAGAAAAATCAATGGAATTGTTTGGTATATTGTTTGGGCTAGCAGGAAATGGATGGGAGGGTGACTAACTGTACGTGTGCCTGTGTGTGTGTGTGTGTGGGCGGTGTCTGCCAGAATGCCTTTTCTCTTGATTTGTCTTTTCGCTTTAGTGGATATTTTTGTAGCTCCTTTTGGCACTTGCTTTCGTTTTTGTTTTCCTTTTGCTTTGCTCATTTTCCTTTTTTATCACTTCTTTTTTTTTTTGCCAAATGAGCGACGACATCGGCGACAAATGCTCCAAGTCCGCAGTTGCTCCCCAGCCCCCGTAAACGTGACTCCCGCCCCACGCCCCGCCCCCGCCGCGACCATCTGCGCTCTGCTAATGCTGTTGACTCGGTTGACATACTTATTGATAGCACTGTGCATGCACCACAGCCACCACACCACGTGGGCGTGTGCCAGGCGGGGGTGTGGCGCGGCATCAACAGCGCTGGGAGCGATGAGAGGATATTGCAAAAATGCAACGAGGACAAATGGCAGCTGTTCAACTGCAGGCACTGTAAATAATACGATGTGACCATCAAATGCAACAAATTCCCAATACCAAATGCTCCCGAACCGCGCCTCGACTTAAAGCTGCAGCAATTCTTGGTCGAACCGCAAATTCAATTTAACTAAAGTATTGCAAGCATTTTTTAGTCTATTTATTGCATTTTTTTTTCTGTTTTTCTTTTGCAATATACGTACATATCTAAAACTAAATTTTGTCTAATTAAAATAATGTCAATACAAATAATTTTTCTCTTTTGAAAATTGCATTTTTTGTTTGCTTTCATTGAATTTCATTTGTCTCATTAAAATAAATAAATCCTAGCCGCAATGACGCATTTTACTAATTGGGCTTATTAAACGATTAACGGTAATTAATTAAAGGCGCAATATGTAAAACGAAAAACAAAACAAAATAACGTAAATATTCACACACACAACCTACACACATACCAAGGTATATTTGCAAATCTTCTCTTTCATAGCGATCAGGAACCGTTGTTACAGCATGAAAGCCGAACGACAAAATTTACTCACCTCTCACACTCTATTTCTCTCTCTCTCTCTCTCTCGTTCTCTGTGTAAGATGATGGCAGCGTCCGAAGTCTGCAGCTGAGCTTATCACAGCAAACGACGCCACAATGGAGATGTCGACGACGGCAGCGGCAGAGCCCAAATAAATGTTTGGCCCACTGTAACGGCTACATGGCCTCCGCTTATGCACTAGCAGGAGTAATAAATAGCAGCAGCAACAGCAGAGTAGCTGTAGGAAATGTAACAGTAGTGGGCGGCGGCACACAAAATAAGCAGTAGAAAATGTACTAAACGGCCGCATGGGAATATCTTTGCATTTATCAAACGGCAATGCGAAGCTCCGCGGTCGGCGTCGCAGTCGGCGCAAACACGTGAGAGCGCCAAACTGCGCATGCAAAAAAAAAAAAAAAAATAGCAAAAAAAACACGAAAAAAAAAACACTTTTTGCTTGCTTGCTGCTGCTGCTGTTATTGTTGCTTTTGCTGTTGTTGTTGTTATTATTGCGGTAGTCTCTCCCTCGTCGCTGTGCAAAAAACCAAACGGTACATTTTTGTTTTGCGTTAGTTTTGTTGCTAATTCTATTTTTGTTTCTTTTTCTCTCGTTGATCAATAAGCGTTTTATTGAAAATCGGTGTTAACTTGTTTTCAGTTTGTTTAAGATTTGCCAATTTGCGACACTTGTCAACTGGCAAACAGCTGGTGCTTCATGTTGTTGTTGTTGTTGTTGCTGCTGCAGCAGCTGCACTGCACTTGTTGTTGGCGGTGCTGCTGAAGATGCGCGCTGTTAGTTTCGTGTGTTTAATTTCACCAGGCATCACAAGAACAAAAACAAAACCACACAGACACGCACTAAACGTGTTTCACAAAATATACCGTTACATATGGTATTTATAATATTAACAATAATTTAACAACTAGTCAAAACGACGACGACAACAACAAACGTTGAACGACGCGACCGCGACACGGACCCAACTTGACGGCTGGTGAAAAACTGCTCTTTCCCAATAAGAAAGAGAGTACAACACGTCGAGTCAGCAGCGGCAGCAACGCCGACGTCGCAGCTGTCACGCGCGCTGCTCCCTGTTGTTGTTGTTGTTAGTTGCGTTCTATGCTTTTGTTGTCGTTATATTTTTTCTCCTTTTTTACTTCTTTGCGTGCGTGCGAGAGCAAGAGAGCGCCGTCGCTCTCAAGCCCGCTCAACAGTTGTTTGTACTAACAGTGCGCTGTTAAGCAACAGAGAGCTCTGCCTGGGGAGGCCACTAGAATAACGTGCAGACAAATTGATGCAAACTGTTAAACGTTTTAATGTTATTGAGTGCAATTTATTTGGAATGAATTATTAAGCCAACGATTTAGACAATTATTATGTACTAAGGATTATTTATTTGATTAAAAAAATTATAAAAGAAAAATCAAATTAAATAAAAACATAATTATTTGATTTAATTAGGGGCAGAAGTAAGTGAGTAAGTGAGAAAATAACGATAGAGATAGAGATAAGAACGATTGGTAGTGATAAAAAAAAATTGAGAAACAAATATGTATGTAAATAGAGGCCACACACGAAATTCAATATTTCTATGTTGCATAAGATAGATAAAGAGAAGGTGGGAAAGAAAGAGAGAGACAGAGTCGAGCCGTGGGCTAAATCCTAAAGATAAACGGCTAATCCTAGCAGCATATGGCTGCTGAGAGGGAGAGAGAGTGAGAGAGGGATAGAAAAGAATATTTGCATATTGCAAGACCAAATCAAGAATTATGTAAAGAAAAACGAGATTTAATTTGTTCAGCTTAAAGACTCATATGTAAAACTCTTCCACTACAGAGAGAGAGAGAGAGTGAAGTGATAGGAAAGTCAAATGAAATGGTCAGCTCTGGGTGGCGCCCCTTGGCCCTTTTGCCTTGAAGAACTGCACAGTCTCAACGCTGTGTCCTGGCCATGTCGTCTGCCTGACAACAATTAACGGCATTCCAATGTGTCTGGCCGCTAGCAGACTGACGGGAAATTTCAAAAATTTCAATTCACAAAAATTCACAGGAATGCGCCCATGCACATGTACTAGATACGTATACTCGTGTGTCCTTTTGTCAAGCGCCTACAAGGCCCCGCCCAGCCTTGCTTCCGTCTGGGCAGGTGTGCCTGTACGTGTGTGTGTGTGCGTGTATGTGTGTGTGTGTGTACCATCCAAATAGCCGTCTGCTCGACCGGTCTCGAAGCTAGGGTTAGGCTGCCATCCTCTCTGGAGTTGCAATGGAGCCTTGTCAAGCTTTCAAGTTTTTGATTACATCAATTAAATATCCTTTGGTCCTTTGCAATCAGCTTAATTGCTTCATATGTGCCGTAATAAATTGCTGTAAGCATTGTCAAATACGTTTTCAAATCTTCAACTTAACACACACACACACACACATACACACTCCGGTCAAGCCCCAGAGTGCATAGGCCGAATTAGTTGGAAGTTTAGAACTTCAAGCAGACCTGGCTTCACATATCTCAAATATTGATGTGATATTTACAGTTAGTATGGAAATAGGCTTAAATTATTAGGGTGTCCTGCTTAGAGCTTCTAGTAATATTAGATTTATGTACCATATGCAGTAATCTATTGATGAGGCATATCAGAAATCCTAGTGCAAATAACCAAATATTGAATAACCTTTCAATCACTATCAATCCAGTTGCTTATGCCTTAAGTGTAGATCGGATGGATTCTTTCTTTCACTCTTCTTCTGTTTCTATTTTGTTTCTCATGAGAGGCATCTGCCTCTTTCATTCCCTCTCTCTGTTTCTCTCTTACTTTCTCCAATCGTCTGATTGTCTTTGTCTCTTTCTATCTCTCTGTCCCTCTCTCTCTCTTTCTCTCTCTTTCTCTCTCTTTCTCTCTCTTTCTCTCTCTATCTCTCTCTCTTTAACTTTCTTTCTTTTTCGCTGTTTCTCTCTCTCTTTCTCTCAGCATCCATGTTTTTTTCAGTATGTCTCTCTCATATGTCTTTTTCTCTTGTTTTATCTCTCTTTTCTTTCTTCCTCTTCTTCTTCTTCTTCTTCTCTCTCCCTCTTGCTCTCTCTTTTACTCGTCCTCCTTTTCTTCAAGTTTTTATGGCTCTATCTTTCTGTCTCTTTCTGTATTTCTCTTCCCGTCTGCTTCTGTTTCTTCTCCACATGCCTCTATCGTCTATTGTCTCTATCTTCTGCTTTATATCTCCCCCTCTCTCTCTCTCTTTCTCTCTCCCCCTCTCTATCTCTACCAAATTGCCATGCTCAATTTAAAATATTCGCGTGTTTTTGCTAGCCCGAGTCTGTTGAAGAAATCTCAGCAGCTACGGAGCAACGTCTGGCCGACTGACCACAACTTGAGCAACTATCCTTGGCAGCACAAGGCACATTATCCTTAAAAGCTTGTAAGACGCTGTGGCCATAACAAAGTTAAAAGCAACTAAAATAGACACCTGGGACACCTGGGAAAACGAGCGGAACCAGCGGAGTGGGTGGCTGGGTGGCTGGGTGGTTGGGTGGCTGTGTGAGGGCAGGCGAACGGCTGCAGCTGCAAGCCAGCGTCTGTCGAGTGGCTCCAGAGAGTGGATAGCCCCGGCTAAATAAGTGCAGCTCAGTTCAGTTCAGTTCAGCTCGTTGGCCAATCCAGTGCCACAAAATTTATTGACTTTGTCGTGCTCAACGTCCTTGGATGTCCTACGCGTTGTCGCTGCAACACAGCTCGCCTCCCCCTCTCTCCCTCTCTCTCTCTCTCTCTCTCTCTCGCTCACTCTGTGTGCGTTTCCTGCTTGTGGCAGGCAGCTGCTTACGAGCCTGTCTTAATAATTTGGCATCTTGCTAAATTAAAACTAAAATCCGGCCACATAAATCTTCAGGCCCAGCCGCATGATGAGCATCAGCTTTGTTGCTACTCCTGCTGCTGCTACTCCTGCTGCTGCTGTTGCATGTAGCTTAGCTGTGCTGCTGGCACTTACAACTTGGCTGGCATTTATGCTGTTGTTTATGGGCACATGTAATCAGTGACGTTCAGCCTCACCTGACTGCCGATGGCCTCCTGCCGCTGGCTGGTCAGCGAACAGCAGGACACTCGCTTCAGCTGCCCTCCTCTACGGCTGTCCAGCTGCCCGGCTGTCCGGCTGTCCTGCTGAGCTGCCGTCTGGCCGTGTCACCGACACTTGGCCACTTCAACTTGGATGACTCTGTTGGGCTTCATGCATTATTGTAATTGCAATACACTGCGCTTGATTTTAACGTAGTTGTTGTTGTTGCTGCTGCTGAAGTGTCCTTGTTGATGATCCGTGTGCGCTCTGATGGATGCTGATGCATCAAGTGCTTCAGTGTTAAATCATGAAAGCTATGCGAGCGACAGATATGCAGGTGCTTCATAGTCAAGTATGCCTGTTGTCTGTGTGTGTGTGTGTGTTTGTGAATCAGTGAGTCTATGTGTGTGTGTGTTTGCTTGGAATTCACTCGAAAGGCAACGCTTGATGGCATCTCTATTCGCCATGTCGAATTCAATTGTAGTTGCCAAACACGATTCGTTTTTAAAGCTTTTGTTAAATTTGACAGCAAGTTAAATTACAAATACTAAGTAGACAGCATTAGAAGAAGAGCTTCATTATCATAGTTAAAGGGCCTCTAGAATTAGCTTTAATTATTTTCAATAGTTTTTATTTTGTTTCTTTAATTTATTTTTTTATTTTTATTTATTTATTTATTATTATTATTATTTTATTTTTTTTTTTTTTTTTTGGAGTCATATCTAAATCAGTTCGTTAGTTAAAATAAACTAAAGGGCCTCTAACAAGAGAGAAACTTAAGAATTAGTTTTAATTATTTTCAATTGTTTTTTTTTGTTTTTTAAATTTATTTTTTATTTCTATTTATTTATTAATATTTTTTTATTTTTTATTTTTTTTTTATTGAGTCATATTTAAATCAGTTCGTTAATTAAAATAAACTAAAGTTCTCTTTAGATATGTTTTTTCTTTAATTTTTAACAGATATATATATTTTTTTTAATATATAGACTTCTTTAACAAGAACTTAAATCAGTTCTTTACCTAAATTGAACTTTTTTATATTAACTAGTTCCTATTCGAATTTTCAACATATTTAAAAAGCAGTCTTTAAAAAATTCTCTTACAACAGCTTAAATCATTTCCTTAGCTAAAATTTGCCTGCACTAATTTCCACAAGAAATTTTTATAAATATATACCTAAAATATCAAAATTCCACTAACAGCAACTGAAATGAATTCTTTAACTAAGATTAACTTAATTTGTTTTAAGTAATTTCCATTAAAACTGCAAAAAACTCAGAATATAAAAATTTCTTTAACAAGAACTTAAATTAGTTCCTTAGCTACAATTAACTAGAGCTTCTCTTGACTAATTCAAAGTGAATTACCAGCACAAATATTCTCAAGAAAATATAAAAAATCTAATATCAAACAAAGTTTGTCCAGCAAAAAAAATTCCCAGAAAAGATAGAAAAAATTTCTTTAAATTTTCGACCGCACTACTCTGCTGCGCTAAAAACAATCAAATGCCTTAGCCCCAGATGATTGAGGTGGCTTAACCTTCAAACATTGCCAGCACGGGCAGGACAACAGGAGGCAATGGCAAGCAGCACCTTGATACCAAATGTGATCACGCAGTGCGCATAAACAACGACAGCCGCGTGGAAGTTATAAAGACAACAGCAACAACAGCAACAACAAATGGCAAAATGCGTCATTTAGATGGGCGTACAGTTCAAGTGGGCGTGGCACAGCGAAGTACCCATTGCCGCAATGGCGCAACTGAACTATAAACCATAAGAAAAAGACGTGCGAAGTGATAAACATGAAATAGGCAAAAGATTCGGCCAACTAAAACAATTGGTAGCGCTGCTAAATGGCGATGAGCTAGATGAACTAGTTCCGAATGAACTTATAAATGGATGAAGTGTGGCACAGAAGGCAATTAAAACCTGGTGTGAATTGTATGACAATAACTTGAACTGGTCTAATGGCATTTAAAATGAACTAGTTCAATGCGAGCGAACAGAAATTGTTCGACTTAATTTCAGAAGCCCTTTTTTGTTGATGGACAGATTAAGTTAGGAAAGTCATGACCAAACTTTCATATATTGGAACTAGTTCATCGCGAACTATCAAATATAATGAAGTAATGTCAAGGATTCGACTGGCTTGAACTGCGCTACCGACAGTTTTAGCATTTTTCTATGTCTGAAGAGATTTCCAAAAAGAAAAATACCCCAACGCAACTTGATTTCTTGTTTTATATAAACGAACTAGTTCATCATGAACCAAAAACGAGTTACTTAAATGCTAATTAATGTTGATGACGATAAATAATGGTTCATGAATCAAGAGTAAAATTTAATTACTAGTTATTTTCTACTTCCATGAACTAGTTCATTTTGGCTGTCTAGTTCCTAACATATACACACATACATATATAACTATGTATATAGTGTGATAAATGATTTATGACTAATACTATTCTATATCAATGAACTAGTTCATTTTGATAAACTAGTTCCACACATACACATACACATACACATACGCATATGCTTATACAAGACAAGAAAAAGCAAATGCCCTTTAGTCTATAACGTCACAAAGCACACACAAAGAAAAGAACTAGTTCCGCGCGTCCAACGGTTCACATGCCATGGAACAACTCATGTACACTGTCGAAATGCTCGCAGCGCATGTAGCGAGCGTATGACAGATTATTTCTAGCATATGTAGGACGTGGCAACGGTGTCCCGTTTCCTGTTTTCTCTCGCCCTTCCGCCTTCCCTCTTCCCTCTTCTCCGTCCGCTATATCCTTCATGTCCTTTGAGCCGTGTCTGTGCGTGTGCGGGACTTGGGTGCGAATGTTGTCCACATACACTCGTGTTCGCAATGCGCGCTACGTGTACTATAACTACGTACTGCCCCGCTACTCATTACAAATGAAAACCAGGCGAATGAAACACCTGTGCCAAGGCACTGACAGCAACAGCAACAGCAACAACAGCAACAACAATAGCAACAACTGCTACAAGTAGAACATCAGGCATTCAAGATGGAACTGGCAAACGATGTATTGTTGGGCCATTAGAGTAACTTTTGCAGTCAGGCAACGCACAGTGGGGCAATGAACTAGAAAAGAAGTCAAAAGAACAGGTCAAGCTGTTCGAAAATTGCTATAAAATACTAAAGATTTTTTATAGATTGTTTAAAATAAATCCTATAAATATTAAATAAATTGTGACTTAAACGAGTTCAATTGTTCGCTTGGTTCCACTGTGCTTGGCTCCGCACATAAACAACAGCGCGAATTGGGCAATGGAACGTGAGATAACAGACAGGGTAAGCGGAACCCGTACGGACTCTGCCAGCAGCCGGGCCCTGCCAAAATTAATCAGAGTTTCAATCAAACATAAAATAAACGCTGAGATTTGATACGACAGGCCAGTGCTTTGGGCACGGCAACAAAAATGTGTTAAGTGCCACATGACAAACGGTTGACAGCTGTCATATGGGGTGTCGGTACATGCATGCGGAACGCTGCCGGAACTGGAACACTCTGGGTGGCAGACAAAGCCCGACAGCCTTTATCCATTGCATCAATATCAATTTATTGTATTTCATATCAGTTGCAGTCGCCGCCCAACTGTGCTTTATGAAATCAGAGCAGTATCAAATGGAACGGTGGCATTTGAAATGCACCGAATATTGGCAAATGAAACACTGCTATAGGCAACTGCGCTGAAAACTATGCTATGGTATTGTGTGAAAAGTCACTAGCCGGAGTGAGAGGTGAAATAACACCAAGAGGAACAATGGGCTGTGAAACAGGAAAGAAGGAGATAGAGAACAGTGACACTTGAAACATCAGCTTAGTTAAATCAAGTGGGAATGCCTTTCAGATGGTACAGTCATAAATAAACAGTGATAAATTAACTAGTAGAATGCGCAACAAGAGCAATCGGAACAGTGATATATGGAACAGTAGTGAGACAGTGACATGAGCGGCACACAAGCTAGAACAACTGGGCTAAGGAATAGGAAGTGGAATAGCAGTGACTTACAGCTATATGGCAGCATCATATGGAACAGTGACATATGAAACGAACAATGAACGAACAAACGAATATGCTCAGAGGCAATTGAAACTGTGGCATATGAAGCAGTGAAAGTAGTTAAGTGTCTGTCAAGAGCACAACAGCATATGGAACAGTGGCTTATATAACTAAGCGGAACAATGGAATGTGAAACAAGCAGTCTTCTTCAAATGGATTAATGGAATAGATACAGAGCCAATAGAAAATAGCCGCAAATGAACGGAGCTAACATCACATAGCATCATATGGAACAGTGGCAATGGAACATTGGCATATGAAACAGGCAAATTATAGCAAATGAGCCAATCGAACGCAGGCAATGGAAGCATTTGCAGTAAAAATTGCCACCAACCATAGCACAGAAATCATATGAAACAGTGGCAAGTGAAACAGTGTCAGCCAGAACATGATTTAAATTGTATAGAATGAAACTCAGCTTACCTTTATGCTTGATGCGAGCTTAGAATGTCTGTATGGCTGATCCTTAAATCTAGTCCAGGCTGATCTTTTTCCAGTCTTCAGACTGCTCGACCTTTGAGCGACTCTCTCTCTCTCTCTCTCTCTCTGTCTCTCTCTCTCTGTCTGTCTGTCTCGCAGTGCCATCCAATTACACGGACTGAAAATTTGATTTAATGCCAAAGCGTGCGTGTGTGCGTGTCATGTAGACACGGTAATTTTTCAGGCAATTACACCGGGCAGGTAGACAGGGAGGCTGCGCCTAGTATATGTATCACCCCCTGCACACACACACACCTACACACTCGCTCACACACACACATGATACATTTCACCTGCAAGTAAAATATTATTCAAAAATCAGTTACGCCCCCGTCTTGAAGCCGGGAAAGCGTTCGCATTGTGAAAATTTATTAGACCAGGCATTAGAGGGGGGCAGCCGCTGCATTACTCCAACCCCTCCCCCAACTCCGAAGCACTTAAGAAATGTGAAGCATGTGGAGAGAAAATGCAAGAAAATTGAAGGCGGAAAGGGAAGCGAAGAAAAGAAAAGAGAAAAGTAAAGCTAAGGGAAACCCTTTCCAATTCGCATTCGCTTGGCTTTATAGAACTACATTAAGAAAATCACTCGAAACTCCACTCCGGCAGCTGCTGGTCGAATTGAATTGAATTTATGGCTGCCCCGATACCCCCTGACAAACAGAGCGTATGCCTGAGAGAGTGTGTGTGGGTGTGTGTGAGAGAGAGAGAGAGAGAGCGTACATATGTGCGTATAAATAGGTGTGTGACGCGTGGGCGTGTCATTAGCGAGCTGCTATTAAGCAGCGACGTAAAATGTTTTATTGCGTGTGTTTTCTTTTTGTTCAGCCGTGAGTTATGCGTGCGCTTCAACACGGGATTTACATTACGGCGTACGTCTGGCTTGAGAAATTAGCAACAATCCCTTCAGTCAACCCATGCCCAGGCCCAGTCTCCTTTCCCCCTACCACTCTTGTGCATCCTTCATCTCCTGCTCAAATTAAGCTCTGCAGCATGTCGTTGACGCATATGAAAAGAGATTTTACAACGAAATACTGTTAGGCTTGCGTTATAAATGACATTTACTTCATTTTCAAGTTGTTCCAAATGAAAATTGTAAAATCTGAACAAAACAGTTAAGAGAACGAAAACAATTATTATTTCTCTATTTAAGATGTTAATCTTCATTTGAATTAATTGAAATTTGAGTATTGAAACACACACATGCATAAGTGTATATGGAAATACAGTGCACCAATAATGTATGTATGAATATGTATGTATGTATGAATAACTCCCTTCACCATTTGAGTATGCCTGCAAATGAGTGCATTTTGCTCTCACTCGGCAAAAAAACTCAGAGAGCAACCGATTGCTTCGTTTCTTTAACAAGCTCCTTCGCGATCGGCTAGCATCTGTATTTGTAGTTGTTTTGCTTTGCTCTTGTTTGTTGCCGACAGTTTGGTTGAGTTAAATAAGCAAACAGTCATTTGTGTATGTGTTGGTAAATATGAGAGCGCAGTGTTTGCTTTAATTCGATTGTGTGCGTGTGTGTGCGAATGTCAACACCGTTTGGATTGAGCATTTCTGTTAGTTGCTCATTTGCTGCGTCTCTCGCATCTCTCTCTTTATACGAATGCATCAACTCAAGGCGCTTAACAGAAAATGCAAATTAACAGAGCCGAAGACTGGGATCAAATGAGTGATTTTACTTTCTGTTGATTTCGCGAACAGAACGTATATAATCAAAAGGTCGACTGTTATAGGCATGTGAGTGACATAAAATCATATATGTACGTATTCACACATACATATCTGTAGCTGTTATATGTGTGACCAATGTTAGCGTGGCGAACAAATTCTTTCACAGTTTCCGAGTTAGGCTCATCAAGCATTGCTGATAGCTCAATTAACACCTCTGTTAAATTATTTCATTATGTTGAAAAATACGTAATTTTAAGTAGTAATACAGCTGTAACTTGTTGTTGTAACTTGTCCCTGTGTTTACTTACCTAAATTAAAACTCAATTATATATTTAAGCTAATTTAGCTTAATTTATAATTCAATTAAAAATATTTTCGTTCTGTTAAGCTCAAAAGGCATTTGCGTAACTCACAATTAAGACGTGAAACAGACGATAAAATCTGACAGCTTCCGCTTTATAGCAACTGTCTTTCCGTCTCTCGCTCTCTCACTCTCTATCTCTCTCTCTCTCACTCTCTGTTGCCCATTTTTATGCCCCTTCGCTTGCGCTGTACCGTTAGAGCATTTACGCTTTTTAATAAGCAGCTCACATCAAAAACAAAATCAAGACATTTTCATTTTTCGTTATTTTGAACGTATTCAAAAGATGAAATTTTCAGTGGATGTTGGCCATTGTCTTGGCCAAGTTATGGCTACTGTTTTTCCTGTTGCTGTTGTTCCTTTACGTTGAGTGACTTTAATGAAATTAGATTGATTTTTATGCTAACGTCCGGCTATTGCCAGCTTCAACTGTGAGGCTATACGTGGCTTGCTCTCGTCCATCGTCCTCCGTCTTCCATCCGCCGTTCTCTGTCCTCGCTGCCCCGACGGACTTCACTTTTTTACGACTACTTATTCATCAAGTTGAGCGACTGACTATATAATTTAATTTTTGTGTGTAGTAAAAATAAATTTTTGATAGATGCGTTTGCGCTCGGCCAGCTGGTACGTTTTCTCCATTTTACGACACGGTGCGCCAGGTGAGCCAGGTGCCTTTGCCGTTGCCATTGCCTTGGCATCCCCTCCGAGTTGGGAAAGTTTGGAGTGAGCTTATTTACGATATATATTTTCGTTTTCGGGAGCCCGCCGAAAGGTGTACAGCTTTACGGCCACCAGCTGGCAATCGCGGCGAGCGTTGCATACGCTTAGGCGCTCCCCGAGATTAAAGTCATCCACAGTTAACACTTGACAAAATTATTAAACTTTATTAACCTCTTACGCTGTCTGCATTGCCAGAGCCCCATAAATTGTCCCGCATTGCAAAGACAAAGCACATTTGCCGCACAGCACATATGAGTGCGCGCTGAGAGAGGCGGCAGGAGTGGCCGGAGGAGCCACTGGAGCTGGAGGAGCTGAGGTAGCTGCACTGCAGCCAATTGGTACGCGCCAGCCACTTGTAAATTATGGCCACAGTCGCCAGCGACAACGACTGCGACGATGACTTTGACTTTTTTCAGTATATGGATGGAGCAGGAGGAGGAGGAGCAGGAGGAGGAGCTGTGCCAGGTTGCCAGGCGAGCGACATTTTTGGCCAGCCATTGGGGGACAATCACTTGTGGCTTTAAGATATTTGCCATCTGCGCATTTTGCTGCAACGAATTTGAACTTTGGATTCCGATTCGAATCCCTGGCCAAATGGATTGCTTAGCGATGGCAAGCTGCCCTTATCGCATATAAAAAGGCATTCAATCGGATAACAGTGGATCGATAGGTGTGCGTAGAGCTATCGAAACGCATACAGCTCTCGGACTATCAATCTTATTTGGATATTATTATATAGTGACTATATACGATTATTGTATATTTGGCTAAAGTATTTAACAAGCAGTTAAATTGTTGACAAGAGCCTGTATAATGTGAATAGATCTATTAATTGACAACTCACAATTTTTTCATATTCATCAATTGAATTCATTGTCCTTTGGTCTAACATAATATTAAATAATACTATTCGATTTTGACAGTAAGATATTTAACATGCAGTTAAATTGTTGACAGAAGATACTTGTAGTTCCCTCAATGCAGAATTCCGTTGATGGACGGTCGCAGTTCAGTGCTTTACTGAGTCATAACTCTACCTATACTACCCAAAATATAGTTAAAAATCGATAGATTATCGATAAACTTTCAAATCTCTCAAACTAAATCGATAAGCATTTAACATTGAAGTCCAAGTCAAAAAGCATATTTCTAGCAGTGACTCTAAGAGTGCATTCATATTAACGCACAGAAATGTATCGATTATCAATCAAATGATCGATAAACCCAACTGCAGAGCACGCCCACTGTACTCAGCCAGACCTGACGCCCCTAGCAATATCTGCTCCTGGCACTCACACATCCCACCGTCGAGCACGCCCTCACTCACGCTCACACACACCCTCACACACACACAGACACACAGACGCGTGTGCGTTGCAAGTGAATGTGTGAAATTTGTGCCATAAATTTGCACATTACACGAAAAGTTAACACGAATTACTGTTGTAAGTGAGCAAAAATTACAATTGTGCAGCACGGGGTCTTCAACACAATGCAGAGGGCACACAGACGCACCCCGACAAGGCGACAAACACACACAGAGACAGAGAGAGAGATAGAGATGGAGATGGGGAAAGAAAGCGGCAAACAAGCTCTGTGTATTGAATGTCCATAAATTTGAAAGAATTTAAGAGTTAAGCTGCTGATAAATATATGAGAGCTGCCTGAAAATTACTTAAGTTGCCCAGCTGAAAATGCGCCATGAATACCTAGAGCTTATGTGGGTGGATCTGAGCACTATATCATTGGTTTGCAATTATCGATTATAAGAAATAAACTTGAAATTTGCAAGTGGTTAGCTCTTGTGGGTTTCGAGATTGATGTGTTCATAAGGACGTATAAGTGATATTAATACAGTCGAGTCGCGTTAGCTTTAAATGGCTGGGATCAGCTTACACAGAATTTCAATTTATCGATAATTATCGAAAGTTTAATCGTTTAATCGGGATTTCGATGTAGCGAGGTACAAATTATTGAGACACGACAGTATTATGCTAACATTACCATCTAATTAAATGAAAGTTAATTGACTTATCGATAAGTTACAGCTACCACTATGATATATCACTTGATCCAGATACGATGTGCTAACATAAGACCTCTTAACAACCCTCGATGACTCTTAAGTCAAGTCAATTTCATTAGCAGCACTACCAAGACTTACCTCGAGGCGCATATGCGATGAGACGGTGCTAGCCGGTAAGGCTTTATGAATTTTTTAAAGCTGTTCAGCAACAATCCGTCAAGCTGAGTGCTCCGCATGGCACATATATGTATGTATGGCTGTTGCTGCTGGTTTCAATAATTATCACACATCCGGATGGCAATGGCTTATTCAGCATTTGAAAATAATTGATGCCTCTAATGGCTTTTGCTGGCTGTGCCATAAATAGGTATTGGCCAATATAAACATGGAATGGGCATGGCCGTGGCTATGTGGGCTGTATTTTCGGGGTATTTGTGAATCTGTCTCTCGTGAAGTGAATGCATTTGGCATTTTGTGGTCACTTTGTGGCATTCGTATGCATTTAGCCAGATCGCAATTCGCAAATCGGTTTTGCTGCCGCTTTGCTGGCGATTTGTGCACTCCATGGCATTTGGCATGCAATTGTGGCCAATAGCACTCCATGAACGACTATTTACAATCAAATTGATGGCGGGCAATCGGTTATGCGTGTAGCCAACTGCCAGCTAACAGCTAACAGCTGCCTGCTGCCTGATGCCTGCTGCTACAGACAAGCCCCATTCGAATTACCCTCTGCTTAATTTGTATGGAAATAACTCATCTCTGCTGAATAATAGAAAGCTTACAATTAACTCTTAACCAGCTTTGGCGGGCATTGGAAAATTTGATTTGATTCAATTTGTGCACATATTGCCTATAAATATCAAAACAAAGCTAACATGCTTCAATAAGTTATATTTTCAGTTAACATTACTTGGATTATCTGTACTTAACATACTTTAGAATAGCATGCATGCATACATATGTATGTATACTTAAAGAAACTCAACTTAAAGTCATAGTTAACATGACCCTTTATTAGCTTACTGTTATGTAAAAGTCTGCATTATCTTACTGCTCTGTAAAAGTAAACTAATGCTAATGTTAAGTAAAAGTAAGGCAATGTTAAGTGAACATACTTAAGCCAAGCACACACATACACATACTAACTTCCTTACTGTTAAGTAAAAGTAAACTAATGCTAGCTACTACTGTTAATTAAAAATGAGGTAATGTTAAGCGAACATACTTAAGCCAAACACTCACATACACATACTAACTTCCTTACTGTTAAGTAAAAGTAATCTAGTGCTACTGTTAATTAAAAGTGAGGTAATGTTAAGTGAACATACGTAACATACTTATACAAACGTCCCTGTATTTAACATATTTATATTTAACATATGATACACTTATACTTATGTATATTTAACATACACTCACATAAACATTCATATGCTTAGCTGACTTATACTGACTGACTTATACCTATAGCTATACTTAGCATATTTATACTTCAATCTCTTATACTTAACATATATATAAATCGTGCTCATATTTAACTTACTCAACTTACTTAATTTATTAATACTTAGACTTGATTTACTTATGCTTATATTATAAGTACGCGATTTTATACTTCGCATACTTATACCTAACATATTGCCACTTCATTTCGGCTCATGGTCTTATTTAAGTATTCTTGATATAATCTTTTGTAGTTATAGTATATTGGATAGTTAAAGGCTCACTTCAGAGTCAAATAAAAACTTAAATAAACATTTGACAGTACCTAGTTGGATAAATGACATATGCTTAAGATATAGTACCAGCGCTTGAGTCTTATAAGGAAAGACATAAGTCTCTCTCTCTCTCTCTATCTCTCTCTCTCTCCCTCTCTGGCACAGCTGCTCAGCGTATTTATAAGCATTTTGTATGCGTCTCCACAGAGCTCGTATAACGATATAATTGTTTTTGTTGTTGTTTTTTTTTTTTATTTTATTTTTTTTTTTTTCGTTTTGTGTAGAAGAAATATGGAATAAATAAGGGAACAAAAAGCGCCGCATACTTTCATGCTGCTTTATAAAATATTTAACGTGCTTTTCATTGTCTCGATGGTCGTTGTTTTCACTGCTTGTTGTTGTTGTTGTTGTTGTTGTTGTTGTTTTGTCTGTTTATGTGCATAAATTTTATTACACATGTGCTTTTGTTTATGCGACGCAAAAGTTAATGCAACATAAAATTTTCGTTTTTTATTTATCACTTGTTGTTCGTCTTTTATTTTTATGTTGGAGTGTATTCTCCATCCCGGGGGAGCGCAGGCTTACAAAAAAAAAGAAAATAGACCAAAATCAAAGGGAAATACAATAAAAACAAAAACAAAATAAAATTTATATAAATATATACATAGATGGGAATGAAACACAAGAAGCACACAATAAAACTGCCACACACACATGCCACACACACACACACACAGACAAGCGCACACATTGGGAACTGGCATAAACCACAGACGTGGCACGGCATGCCACGCCCACAAGGCCATGCGCATTCATATATCACAAATATGCTAAATCAGCATATTTGCGAGTTTATTTACAAGGACATTTATAAAAATTTACGGCCGTGCCGTAAATTGCAGCCGCCGGGCAGGTCTTGAGATTTATGCCTCGCCGATTATATCAAAAGGGGCCATGCCACACCCACCGCCTCACTCACTCTCTCTTTCACACTCGCATCTGCTTATCGCTGAGCAGCGATTTCTCACATAATTCAAAAGTCGTTCCATCTAAAACAAGGGCTGCCAGACGTCGTCTGAAAAGAAGTTGAGCCGGGTCAAGCCACGCAATGCGATGCGATGCGATGCGAGTTTAGGGAGCGAAAGATGTGACCCAATTTAGATAGGGTTAAGTAGGCGTAACTCGATTCAAGCAAATGTCACGGCAGCTTCTGTGAAATTATAATTAAAGCAGCTCGCACAGCTGCACGAAGGGCCAACGTTTGTATGAGACGTTTACAAACGCTAAAGTGTTATACGACACAGCCATTATGACAGCCTATGATCCATGCCTGCTGTTATACTGACCTCTTTACATGCCCATGCCCAAGCATTTGGCGAGCAGACTGCCATAAAGTGGAGTTTATTATACTTGAACTGTTATACAGAAATGTCGAAAATGAAATGAAATAAAAATTGTTAAACAGGTATTACTGTGCACATATAGGCCCATTGTTAGATCATTTTTATTGAAAGACTTCACTGCATTCCAATAAACTGTTATACTGTTCCCAATCAAATGATCTTTAGAGGAACCTATATAAAATTTCAGAAAAAAAAATACATTATTAAAACTGTACCATTTTTAACTTCTCTAAAGCGTTATACTGTTCTAAAAGTTGTTTTGTTATATCTAATTACATTATATTATTTTGTTATATTTTATATAAGCTTGATGCGAACTTAATTTGAATTTGATTTGTTTTCCAATAAACTGTTATACTGTTATATAATTGCAAATAACCTCAAAGAACATTTTGGATTAATATGTTGAAGAAATAGTCTCAATGTAAAGTTAATTTATAACAATAGACTATACTGTTATACTATTATATTAGAGACTTTGAACATTCTATTAAAACTATATCATATATATACATCGACTAACTACTATGGAGTTACTATGGAGTTTTTTATAGTGTCTAAGCATAGACTATTATACGCTTTTCGTGGGCAATCAGCACAAAAACCCTTTTCTATTTGGGTTACGTACTTTAGTAAAGCTCTTATTCTATACCTTGTATAATGTGTTTAATGTTATACCAAGTCTGAAGCATGAAATGCTTAATCATTATGTGCCTGATGCTCTTTATCTCTGCGTAAAATTTTGTGGGTTTTTATTCTATTTTAATACGAGATTCTAGATAGCCTCTGATGCACTTTTTCTCTGAGTGAAATTCTGTCTATCTTGGGCTCATCTTGGCTAACAATTTTTCTAGATCCTTAGATTCCAGACCTATATCTGTCAAATAGAAGCCCATTGTGCTCTTCGTAGATCTAGAAGTCTGAGATCTTGTGAACTGTGAAGCCCCAGCTGAATCTATGCATTTCTTTGGCTAACTTTGGAGCGACCTTCTCAAAGAGTCAATGGCTGCCACTTGCCACTTGCCACTTGCCGCTTGCCACTTATCCCCGGGCCATTCATCATTGATTACTGTCATGCTTCATCTTCGTCTATGTCTTCATCTTAAATCAATTTTGTTGCTGCTGTTGCTGTTGCAGCTGCTGCATGCATGGGTCGCTGTACCGCTGTGCCGTTACACAAATATCATTGGCGTTAATCCTTTTCTACATCATCAAACAATTTCATCAAATAAATCTAAAGTGATTTGTATTTGTCACACAGTTTTCAACTGCTGCTCGTCAGTCGCGCTGCATGCCCCATGGCGTTCTATTGCCAACATGTCTGCAACATTTTCAGCTTTGACTTCAACTTCGACGCCCAGCTCCAGCTCCAACTCCAACTCCAACTGCGACTGAGAGCAGCGAGCTCCAGCTGCACGCTTCGTCTGCTTTTAAACGCTGTAGCATTTTATTTATTTTACTTGACTTGTTTTTTTTTTTTTCCAGCTTTTCCTTTTTTTTATTTGGGTTTCTTTTCTTTTCTGTTTTTGGTACGTTTTTTGCGCTGTTGCTCGCTGACTGCTCGCTGATTGACTGCCATTGCCGGAGTCAGCTGCCCCGGCAACCAAAGGCCGTGCCAACCCAGCATTTGCAGCATGTTTACTTTGCTACATTTCTCATTTAATGCCTTGGCAATGACGTTGACTCGCCGGCTCTGGCGGTGATTGAAAAGTTTGCTCTCGCCTCGCATCGCATCGCAGTGCATGAGCATGAGCCGTAAGCCGGGTGCAACGCGCTGCATAGCTCCTGTTGGACTTGCCACAGCTTACACTGCTTTAAGATTGCAATCGAAAATGTTTACAGCAAATTATATACAATGCGCATATTGTGTGATCAATCGGTAAATAAATTGCATAAATATAAGTGTGCTATAGCAATATAACCCTAATTTGGATTTATCTAAGACCTGTGAGCTTGTCATTATAGCCTGCCAGCATATCATATCACTTCACATATCATAGCCCAACTCTTGCAGTTCTTCTTCTGTACTGGTTGCCATAGCACCAATAATGTCTTCTTCGTGTCTTTGATAGAGATGCTGAAGAGTCGACTCCTGCCCAGACTTGGCAGAATTGAGCCAAAGTTACTCCGAATTTTTAGCCATTCGGCAAGCTATGATATGCCGACGAAACCTAGTTTATTATCTGGTCTAGTTAGATCATTTATTTTTTTAATTTTTTTTTTTAATAATTTATATTAAATCCATGCGGGCTACTCCAGTTAACCCTTTGTAAGCTCATTAAATAATAAATTCTGCCCATTTGGGCGCGCCGTACGAGTCTAGTTATTGATAATAGCTGCTACAATTATAGATAGATAAATGCATATATACATACATACATACATGCATACATACATAGCTAGTTAACTTTTCGTGGCGATTTACCAATTTCCTTTCAAAATAGTGTTACCATACCTTATAAAAAAAATTTGGCGCCTCTAAATGTTTCCATATCATAATTATATTAAAATATGCTAGAGTCTTTTGGTCACACCTATTAATTTGACCATATGTGTATATACATACATACATGCATACATACATACATACATGCATACATACATACATACATACATACATACATACATACATACATACATACATACAT
>NW_022046205.1:0-58067 GCF_001654015.2 Drosophila navojoa | reverse complement strand
AATAATAATAATAATAAATAATAATAATAATAATAATAATAATAATAATAATAAAAATAAATTATAAATAATAATAATAATAAATAATCATCATGGTTCGCTTGGAGTATTGTTGTTCAATTGCGCTTTACTTACGACATATTATCACCGCCCGCATCGCCCACGCAGCTGGTAACACTGGCCATGCCGCCGCTGCGTCGCGGTCGGCTCTTGCGTCGACGTCGACGCCGGCGCTCCGATGAGGCGGTGCGCGTTTGCAAAACGTGCTGGCTAAGCGATTTGTGACAATTCGATGGCGGCTGGCCGCTGCTGGCCAAACGGCGTCCAGTCGCATTGCTGCCGCCGGCAGCGCTGCCCACGCCAACACCGTTGCCGGGCAGACCTTGAACAGCGACCACGAGCTGCGCATCACCAAAGCCGCCCGCAGAGCTGATGGTGTCACTCGAATGTGGCGTTATAATGCCGGCAGCGCCGGTTGCGGCGCCAGCAGCAGCGTTGGCCGACTGTGCTGCCTGCGACGGCGTTTGTGATTTGCTGTTGCGCAGGCTGTGATTCACTTTGCGCCACATGCGTTCCATAACGGGATTTCTTGCTGATGTTGTTCTTTCTTTCGTTGTTTTTTTTTTTTTTGTTTTTTGTTATTTATTTTTAGTTGCTTCTTCTAATTCCTAAGCAATTTTTACTAGCTACAAAGGAGTGGGGGATGAATTTGGCGACTCTTCTGTAGTGGAAGTTGTTGTTGTTGTTGTTGTTGCTATCGTTGTTATAGTTGTATTGTTGCGAGGTGGCAGTGTTTTGTTTTGTTTGTTGTTGTATTTTTTTCCTTTTCTTGTCAGCTCTGGCGCTGTTTGCTGAGCAGCAGCCGCAACATGCCTGCATAAGCACACACACTCTCTCTCACACACACAGGCACAGTGGCACACACACACGCACACACACACACACACAGGCACACACAAAAAGCTACTCAGCAGGAACTATGCATTGTTGTGGTTTATAGTATTAGTTGTTGTTGTTGTTCTCTGTGGATAGCGGAAGCAGAAAACAAAGAGCATGAATTGAGTTTAACCAAACACACACACAATCACAAGCAGCGCGCTCTGAATGCGCGTGTGTGTGTGTGTGTGTGTGTGAAAACTTTTGTCATGCACTTTTAGGTTAAGCACGCGCTTCACTCCTTTTGTTAACTCGCGCCATTGTTGTTGTTGTCGCTGCTGATGTTCGCATTGCACTTGTGAATGAAAACGAATTGCAGAGAGCAATTGAGCGAGGAACACGCAAACACACGCACACGCACCCACACATAAACAAACTATTTGCATACACATGCACAGCTGTATATTTGTTGTTATTTTCTCTCTCTCTTTTTCTTTTTCAAAATGGCAAAACTTGTTAAGTCTTCACTCGAAAAAAAAAATACATCTAAATAGCAGCAATCAGCAGCAGTGAAAAGCAACAGCGAGAACTGTAACTGTAAAGATGAGAAACACAGCGAAGACGGCTATAAAGGCGACGACAGCGCGGCAGCGACGACAGCGATAGCGACGACGACGACGACACACATTTTACGTTTTGTGTAATTTTGCGTTAGTAATGAGCGGAGAGCGCAAACACACACGCACACACATGTACAAAAGCAGAGACAACAGCACTCACACACACGCAGCCAAAAAGTAAAGCAGGAGAGTTTAACGTTGGCGTTGGCAACCAAAGCGCCGCTTTTATTGACGCCAGCTACTCCTGCTTGTTTTCGTTGTTGTTGCTGCGGCTGCTTACGTTTCTAGATTGTGCTGAAAGTTCTCTATGCGAACAGTGGTCTAAGGCTACTCAGAATAGATTGAAGTTAATGAACGGACAGCTTGAATGAACCGTATGCATAGATTAAATTTAAACTTATTTTAGAGATAGCTATTTGCCAAAAGTAACTGATTTTTGGCCAAATGAAGCAAGCTTTTGTAAGTGGAATATTTGGCGAAAACTCTAAAAATGCGTAAAGAAGTCAATTTGGAGCAAGGCAGAGTATTTAAAATTAAATTTAAATAAAATAAATTCAAGGCCCAAAAAAGTATGCTATAAGTAAATTGGCAAAGACAACGTTGCAAACCAAAGAAGTGTGTGAAAGAGAAAAGAAAAGCTGTTGACTGAACAATAGTCGTTGAATAACAAAAGCGTAGTTGTTCTGAGGGCCTAGCTCCAGTGTGCCTGCACAAACAGGAGCTGCCCAACTGAGCGCTCTCTAGCACTCTTACTCTCGCTCTCTCTCGCGCTGCCGTGCGTGGGCGCAAGCCGTTGCCGTTGTCGTCGTCGTTGCCGTCGTTGTTGTTGTATCCTGCCACGTCCTGTGTATAACACAAACAATTTGTGCTTGACGCTGCAAGGGAATTCCCGATGAGAGAGCGCACAGGCAAAATCATCAATTGATACGTTGATGAAAATCTATTTTCAATTGTTATTAACACTTTTCATTGTCTGCTTTTGCGAGCACACACACACGCACACAGGCACCGGAAACGGAAACGTTTGTCAATTTACATTATTTTTATTTATGTATTTTCTTTCGCTTCGTTATCACAAACAACGAAATTCGCTGCGCTTTTTGTGGCCAGGAGCAGAGGCCTCTGCCCGTTTATTGGCAACGCGCACGCACAAATAAAGCAGCCACAGCGAGCGATGCTCAACACTGGCAGCAACGGCGGCAGCGACAGCGACAGCGGCTGAGGCAGAGCCAGCACCGCATTCCGTTGCTCTCGCCTGTCATGCTCTCAAGCTCGCTCTCACTCGCACTCTCGCTGTCAGTGACGTTCTCTTTGCAAAATGTAAACATTGTTGAGGCCGGGAATTTTAATTAGGAAGCGAAAAAACTGTAAAACCTACGGCGTAATTAGCCAAATTTTTGCTGCTGTTTATTATTGCATTCTTTAAGTTAATCTCTTGCATAGTTTTTAGCTATTATCGATAGCTGCGCCGTGGCGGAAATATCGAACATTGGAGCAGCATTAAAAGGGATATTTTAGGGACATTTGAGCGGCATTTACTAGCTGGACATTTACTGGCGCCCTCTGTTGTATGGCAGCGGAAGCAATAGTTATACCAGCTGCACACTAGATGGCGCCAGCATGAAAACACCACAGAAGGAGTAAGCCTTGAGAACAGTGAAATTAGACCTGCGCATATTATGTGCAAATAAAATGGTTTGTTTTTTTCTGCTGAATTTCCCATTCTAGTCCCCATTCCAAAAGCACAGAAAATTGTTTTTAATATACTTTTTTTATATTTAGGTTTGCCTTTTCTTGTTGTTTATAGTATTTGCCAGTTTGGCTGACATATGTATCAGCTTGATCGTAATCATTATCGCTATCGTAATCGTTATCGGTATCGGTATCTGTATCGTCTCTATCCACATGCTTTGCCTTAGGTGACACTTTTCATTCGATATACTTGGTATATGCGAGCCATACGTGTTATCGGTTATCGATTCATTCTATATATATGTATATATATATATATATGCTATATATTGATCTTGATCTGTTTAGTTTAGACATTTAGTTGACATCGAACATACACAAAAGGAATGTCTTAATATGATTTCTTTATTTGTTTGCTTTTTTTTTGTGTTTTTATTTTACGCTTTTTTTTTGTTTTTGTTTTCTTTTTTGCTGTTCTTCTTAGATAAATTGCCTTTATAATCTGATAACTGTATCACTACGTTACACACACATCGAGACACACATCAAAAAGGAAATGTTATATTACTGCTATATGCTGTTCACTCGCCCCCTTTCTCTCTCTAACTCATCTCTTTCTCATCTCCTCTTCCTGTTCTCTCTAACTTACGTTTACAAAATGTTTCTTATTTATGTTTGTTTGGCCTATTGCGTAATTTTACAAATTTGAGATCTTCAATTATATTTATGACTTGCACCACGGTGCCAGCGTTGCCACCAAGTTGTAATTTCTTTACTTTGTTATTTTTTTTTTTTCTTCTACTTATCACAAAGTGTGTGAAACAAAAATGAGAAACAGAAACAGAGACTGAGACGGCACAGACACAATTGAGTTAGCTGGAACGCTTGGAGGCGAAACAGCGAATGCCATACAAATTCGTTTACAGCTAATCTATGCATGTCTACTAATACATATAAATTCTTGTTTATATATGTATATATTTGCAACTCTTCCTCGAATTTTTGATTTCATGTTAGTTTATTTAAAAAACGGGCTTCAGCGCACCAAATCTCAAAAATGTCTGACTGTGTGGCAACACTCTTTTACAAATTCAAATTTTTTTCAAACTTCAATTTTTGCTTTTATATTTTTAGCTTTATTTCTGCTTACTTTTTTATTTTTTTAAGTTAGTTTTTAGGTTTTCATCTTAATTTTTTTTTTTTTTTTTTTGCATTCTAGAAAAATGTTTTTGTTTGGTTTTGTTTTGTGGCAACTTTAGATTTGCTTTATGCGCGCTTTCTTGTGTTGGCATTACACAACACAGTGTTGGTCCAGTGTTAGCAGTGGCCTTTTTTAACATCTCATCTTCATCTTCTCGAAAATGCAAATTGTTTTCTGTTTTCTTTTTTTTTACAATTTCTGCTAGATAAAAAATAAAAATTACATATTCCATGCGCTGTTGCCGCACTGAAATTCGGCAACGTTGCGTATGATGAGTACCGTTAGTTGGTTGTCGCTTTGCCCATTCACAAAAAATTTGATTTTCTTTTACGTATTACGCCAATGACATTTCTTTACTGTATTTTTGACCAATTTTCATTCGCTTCTTTTCTTCTTCTTGTTCAACATCAAATATATTTCTATTTATTATTATTTATACAAATATATATATGTACAAATACATATATATATTTGTATTCCGTTTATGTGGTATGAATATTTACAAGCTTTAGCATAAAACTGGTGTTTTGTTTTTTAAATTAATTTAAAATTAGTGTAAAAATATATATATATTTTAGTTATACATTTCTATATATAAAGACATATATATTTTAATGTAGTTAAGAGAACAAAAATAAATTATTGAATTAGCACAAAAAAAAAAACTTAATGTAAGCTTAAAGACATTTGTTTTTCTCTTTCTTTTTTTTTTGAATTAAAGGAAGTTAACAACAAAAAGTAGCTTAACTTAAGTGTATCAAAAAAAAGTTTACATATATATTTATGTTTATATATATATTACGTAATGCCTATCGAATTGTTTTTGCTTTCATTGTTTCAGTTATTTAGTGTTTTGTTGTTGTTGTTGTATATTCATTAATTCATTTTACTCTTTGCTGCACCTTCTGCTTCTTCTCTTTCTCTCCCTCTCTCTCTCTCACTTGGCTAAAAAGAGTCCTTAGCTTGCGCTACAAAATGTCTGCCATCTTGCATTTGCGCTCTCTTCTTCAAATTGTTTTGGTGTTTTGTTTACTTTTTTCGTTTGCTTTAAAAGTACAAATATTTTTTTTTCTTTTTCAAACAAATTGCATTTGTTTTTGTTTTGTTTGTTGCTTATGCCTACAAAATGTTGTTGTTGTTGGTCGTCATGGACAGAGCGCGCTCGCCCGTTGTAGCTGCGACGCCGGCGTCGCGGCCGCCGCAGAAAAAAATTTTTGTGTTTTCTTCCTTTTGTTGACTCGCTCAATGTAAAAATTGACATTCGACTGCCGTCGGCGACAGACAGACATATGCATTGTTGTTAGAGAGCGAGCGAGACAGAGTGAAGAGAGTTGCGTGTGTGTGTGTGCAGCCGGTGATCGCCGAACAATATTAAACTTCCTCTCTCTCTCTCTCATTCTCTTTCTGTTCCCTGTTCGCTGTTCACTGGCTGGCTCAAAAGTGCTCCAAAGCTCTGCGCAGCTTTTTGCAATAAAATGGACATTAAGATTCTCGCTCCTTTTTAACCTTCACCTCCTCGCCCAATATTGTGGTGATTTCGCCCTGCATGAAGGCCCACGGTATGGTGGAATTGGCCAGCGGACATCGTTCACCACTTGGGCAATACACCTCATTGCCCAGACCCTGTAAGCGATGATGGGATGAAAAGAGATGGCATTAGTAAGCACACCAAGTTTGACGTAATAAAGACAGAGCGCTTTCTTTCTATCTTTCACTTTCTACTCACATTCTGTCGCTTAATGCTCTCACGACTGCAGGGAAAGCAGAACTTGTGGATGTTCACCGATGGGCATTGGACGAAGTGTGTATCCTCCAGTCGCTCCTGACAGAGCGTACACTTCAGCGTCGCATTCTGTGCTGCGGCCGCTGCTGCTGCAGCCGCTGAATTTGGCGCTGCGCTGCTGCCAGGCGCACCGCTAATGCCAGCTGCGCTACCGCCACTGCTACCGCCGCCGCCGCTGCTGCTGCTGCTGCTCATGCCGGGCGCACCCTGACTGCCACTGCTGCCCGGCCCGGCGTTGACGGCGCCGCTGCCGTTGCTGCCACTCGGTCCGATGGCGCCACCGCCGCCACCGCTGCCATCGCCCGCAACGGCGTTCGGATTAGGTGGCAACGATGAGGGTCCAGCGTTGCCATTGCCAGATGCAGAGCTGCCTCCGCCGCCGGCGCCGGCGCTGCTGCAACTGCTCAGCTGTGAGTTGCTCGGGCCGCCCGGTCCGCCTAGCGAACCGGCGACGCCGCCAGCGCCGCTGCCAGCGCCCAAGCCGGCAGCAACGGCGGCCGCCTGCACTGGATTCGAGCCGCCAACTTCGCTGCTTGTGACCGTTGTGCTGGATACATGGCGAGAGCCCGACGAGCGGCGACCCGACGAAGAGCCTGCAGAAGAGAGCAGGAGAGAATCGCAATTAGCTTCAATTTGATTTGATTTACAGTTAGCTGAAACTTACCCGTGCTGTTCGGCGAGTGAACACTGCGCGGAGGCATCGGCCCCGATGGTGGGCTCGATCCATTGCGACGGCTGGCTGGAGACAAGTGTTCTGCAATTGGAAGAACGAATGGAAAGAGAATTAGAATACGCAAACAGGAGTAAGAGAGAAGCTGATATGTATGATGAGTTTCAATACAAGAGAAATTCAGTGTTTAGTGAGCGCTAAGCAAATGAGAGAGAGCTTTACTGCTTAACGGTTAACATGGAAAAGAGCTTAATCGACATAGAAGGGAAAGAGAAAGAAAGAAGATGAGAGAGATCTCGAGTAGACTCCTAGTCAATATGAAGTACATACATACATATGTATGTAAATTTATATGTAAAAAAATATAAATAAATACATTAAAATAAAAAAGCTTTATTCACTTAGGACATGCCCTAAATTCTACCAAGCACTGCTATTCACACACGCACACACATACAGACATACATATGTATATGTGCATACAAATCTAAATGCGCGCTCTGCTTACTGCGTAGTTGACGCAGCGACTGCGCTTCATAGATGACTAAATGCAATTTTCTAATGAAATTTACAGGGCAATCATATAGTAATTAGCTAATAATCTCTATTATATAAACATATAAAAAATGTAAATGTAATATGTATAAATACGAATGTGTAGTATCAAATTGATTTGCCAAAGCTCTGCAGAGTTCGTGCAGAGTATCTGCTCGTCGATCACTGTATAAGTTGACATTACATATTAAATCTTACTATAAAACATTTTAGTGAAACAGTTGTTTCCTTTATTGACAGCATACTGTACATCAAAATGTTAAATGAATGTGTGTGTATGCACATGCATACATATTAACAGAGCATGCAGCTATGTTATACTATGTACATACATACATACACATCTATATCATGCATAAACATACTCGACATTTACTTAATGAAAGCTGCTTTCGTTTTTAAATTGCGAATGAATCAAAAGGAAAACTACTAAATGAAATCATTTTCATTGCATGATATTTTTTCTGCTCTTCATTCGTCTTTTTTGGCGCAATATTTGTAATTTTAGAACTTGGCACGGAACGTTTCACAGTTCACTCACACACATACGCACAAACATATGCATGTGGTTCTTTGTATGCGTGTGTATGTGTGTCTTGGCAACAGCAACAGCAACGACGACAACGACAACATTTTCATTCACCAGCAGCGACAACAGCGGCAACGTGACGTCACAGCACAGCACAGCACACTATGCAGGTTGCTGGCCCCACTGTGCCGCAGCGCAGCGCACGAACACCACAATAACAACAACAATAGAATCTTCAACCAGCTGGTTTTTTGCAAACGCGACGTCAGTTGGCAAAGTGCCAGAGCGCTAGGCAGCGAAGCAAACGGCACGAATTGAAACGAAACAAGTTTTTGGTGCTGCTGCGCATACGTCACAAGGCAGCGACGCATGCAGAGCAGCAACAGCGACCGAGCGAGCGAGCTAGCAAACGTGCAGAATGCAGTTGGCAGTTGGCTGGGCCGGTTTTATTTGTTTTCTTTTCTTTATTTTTTTTTTTTTTGCTTTTATATATTTTTTGTTGTCTTCTTTACTTTTTGTTTCTTCCTTTTCATTTTCTGCAAGCATGCAACGCGACGCTGAGACACTTCGTGTATGTATACCAGATACGACGAAGCGGACACATACACACACACACACACACTCACTCACGCATACACATGCGCAAGCATATTTGTAGTTTTGTTTTGACTGTTTGCTTTGGTTTTTTCGTCACGCAGCCGGCACGGCCGCCGCGTGACTTGCCGAGCGGCGGTCACGCCAATTAACATACACACACAAACGTAATTTATATATATACATATGTATTATATATATGTATGTACATGTATATTATTTATATATACATAGATATATGTATGTATTAAATATGCATAGTTATGTGAGCAAGTATGTGTGTGTGCGCACATGCGCAAGACTTAACAGGCCGCGGTCGCGTCTCTGTCCCGCTGCTCTGTTAACTGTTGCTGTTAACATGACTTTTTTTATTACTTTTATTTTACTTTTTTCGATTTGCTTTTAATGAGCTTCAACATATTCAACGCACGCGCACGCGTAGCCACAATTTACTTTTGCTGCCGATGATGATATTGAAAAGCTACAAAAAAGAAGCAAAAAATAAACATACGACAGCAGCAACAAGACCCAGAGGCACGCTGGACTCGAGCTGGGCTTTAATTTGTATGCCTAGCGGGGCCGCGCACATTGCTCAAATGTCGACGACGCTGTCAGCGGCCGCACAGTGGGCTGCATACCAAGTGCTACCGTCTGCCCCGGGAGTGCTGTTATGTTTATTTATTGGAAACTGTTGCTGTGTTATTATTGTTGTTGCTTTTGCCTGTTCCTGCGCCACGTTGCTAAATTGGCGAGTCAAACAACGCGCACAGACAATCGCAATTTGGTGCGTTGGCGTCGTCGTTGCCGTCGTATCGACGTCGACGTCGACGCCGACATCAGCGTCGTGCGTGCTGTATGTGTGGCCTCACCAATAATGAAATGTGATTATTTATAGCATTTGTTTATATTTTGCACGAAAATGTGTAAAAATAATAATAATAAGCAAGAAGAGGAAAAACAATAAACAATGACAGCAGCAGCAGCAGCCACAACAACAAAGCAGCAGCATCATCGACATGTATGCAATGCATGCAGAGCATCGCTGCCGCCTCCACTCAAAAAGAGCGCGCGAGAGAGCCGCACTGAGCGCCATGTGCACAGTGAGCACGAAGCGATTTGTGTGAACGTAAATAAAATATTTACAATATAGAAATTTGAACTATTTCATTGCATTGTTTTATAGGTTTAAATGTATATATTAACATTACACACAATTTGATATATACATATGTATATGCACATATATGTATATATTTCTATTAGATTCCCTTGGAAACAATCAATTTGCTTCAGTGTGAATGCAGCAGACATTCAGTTCCTCGGGCCAATCTATATTTAGCTACAATTCTTTTACATTTCATTTCATTTCTATTTTCTGCTGCTTTTGGCATCATATTTGCACACTACAGCGCAAACATGAATCATTTGTTAATTTTTAAACACAGAAAAAAACTATTTGCCTGTATTAGATGAATGAAAGGGGCCACACCCCAATACATACATATGTATATGCATATGTATGGTATATAGCATATGTATATTTTTAGATCTTGAAGAATTTGCAAAATTATTCAGCTATTGTTATTGAAAATGAAACATTTGTGTGTAATTAGAGAATTATCATTTTCTCATCTTTTTATTTGCTTCAAGGAGATTATTTCAATATATATATGTCTGCCTACAGACCTCTTCATTGATTTCCGTTGATAACAAGCCTTCCATATCAGTGAACAGAGAGAAGAAGAAAGCCGTAATCAAAAATAAACAAATGATATGCCTAGAATAGAGCAGCACTTAAGTCGTGTGATCTGCCTCTATCTAGAAAACAAATACTATCCATATCTACATATATATATGTATATATGATTATGAGTACACAAGCCACTCGCTATCAGTCATAGTTGGCCATGGATAAGATAAGATAGTGGCCTCAATGAGGAGCAGGCAATTACCTAGAGATAAGATAAGAGCCCAAAAACAGCTGTGTGCATAAAACCCAACCAACCCAAAAGCAAATGAAAGTGGAGCCACTTTATATATATATGTATATATATGTATATGTAGAGTATATACACACAAAATAAACTAATTTAATTGGAACTTATATAAATAGCATGAAAGGCATAGCACTTCGCAAGGGAGCTCTCATAAGTGCTTTACTCACAATCGTCTTATCTGCTCAGTAAATGCAAATGCTTAAAGTGCTTGGGAATCACAAAGGAAACGCTTGAAAATCTCAAAATATACAATAAAATTTGCAACCTTTTGATTTGCTTCTAGCTATGTTAAGGGAAAACGGCAAATTATTTAGTTTCTATATCAAAATCTAGCTTTAAAAATTATATAACTTCAATAGTTACTCTACTAGCCACACTCCTCCCACACTCACGTCAAATACACATGTCTGAACCATGGAATCGATAAATCATTGATATTTAATCTACATTATCAAAGCGCCAACAGTGCTTTATTGATTATATTTAATCGTATCTCTGTTCCTGCATACATAATGAATAGGCTTTCACACAATTACTTTCACAACCACTGTACCTGCTTATCTGCACCACTGTTCGACTGATAAGCACTGCTCGCTGATAGAACGTTAGATAAGATATGTCAACGCGGCATGATACCCTATTTTATTGTCTCGCTTATCATCCATTGGGGCATGTGCTAGCGACTAACCAAAATAAAATATTATTAGTTCTGCTTTTCTTTTCTTTTTTCCTTGATTTATGCACTCAAGAACAGTGTCGCTTTCATTCACACGTATTACGTGCGCTTGTAGTGGTTGGTCACACTGTGCACTAATGCAGCTAATCAGCAGGCAGAGCTAGCGGCGGCAACGGCGGCGGCGTCGACTGCGATGTTGCCTAGGTTCATGCACGCACACACACAGACACACATTCACACACTTGCAAGAGCTCTCATCGCGATCTCTCTCTGCATGCTGCTGTTCACGTGTTAACGGTAAAGGTGCTGCACTGCATGCTGATGATGAGATGCTTCTGATTGACAGAGAGCGTGCCTAATTATTACAAAGGGCAGTGCGAGACAGACACAGAGCGTGGGGGAGAGACAGAAGTGTATGCACAATGAAATATTTGTGACTAACGCGCACATTGGAATGGTCGCAAATGTCTGCGCTCTCAATGCAAGCTGCAATTGCAAGAGAGCTGAATGAATACAAGGCGCATAGAAGGAAGGAAGGAAAGAAAGAGCGAGCAAGAGAGAGAGAGAGAGAAGTGGGCGGCCGGGAGCAGGCAACTCGCACGTTCTATGTGTGTGCCTAAATATTTGTGTATGTATGCACTGCATGTATGCATTATGTGCTGGGCTATAAAAGCTGATGCTGTTGATGAATACATATACATACATACATATGTATATGTTTACATATCTATCTATATCTGCATGTATAAATATTGTGCAGCCTTATTTTATATGTACACCACAAAGTTGTATTTTTAGTATACACACAGATACATATGTATACACATACAGTTACAGAGTTTGGTAATGAAACACCAATACAGGCGTACATATTATATACAAAGCACAAACGTAACGTAAATACAAGCAATAGACAGTAAGTGTCCACAGCAAAGTAAAACGAAAAAGACCAAAAATCAACAAAAAGCATACATACATACATATGTATGTTTGTATGTTAGTATGGATGTATACAGAGAAACACGCACAGTGATGTCAATAAGATTGTCAATAAGATTTCCACTACATTTTGCAAAATATGATTATAAAACAAATGCCATCGAAACTGTACAGCATTTCCTTAAGTAACAATTAAATCATCCATCGATTATATATTTTTTCCCCAACTCAGCAGTAAATATTTTACTAAACTGAAATGATCATCAATGAAAATACGCTTGGGCCCACTGTATAGCGGCAGATGACGGCATCGGCATGCGCGAAAAATTCTCATTATTTTGATTTTCATTTCTATTTGGTGGGTATTCGGGCATGTATACGCATACATATGTACATGAATATACATATAGATTGTAAGTATATGTGTGTGTGTGTACGATAAACGTTGCTGTTGCAGTCCGCCGTTCCGTACCGTATACTAACTACAAATTTTATCTACACTGTTTGCTGTTCTGCGTATGCGCGCGTATCTGTGTAAGTGTGTGTGTGCAACTTGTTATCGCATAGCGTAAAACAGCAAAGAAGAAATAAAAACCAAAACAAGTTTAATGACGTTTTGCGCGCACACACACACACAAGCACAAGCACAAAAGAATGAGAAAAACAAAAAACACAAGAATGAAAGAAAAAAACAACAATATAGAAACGTTGAGAACCCAGCAGTAAATCGAAAAACCCGTTTAGCCCAGGCAGCAGTAACAGCGAGAGAGCGAGAGAGGCACAGTTACAGCAGCAATAGCCAACGACAGAGCTTTGGCACGCAAGAGAGAGAAACACAGTTACACAGCTCAGCTTAGCTCACAATCCAGTAGCATCAGCAGCAGCGACGTTGACTTTTTGCACGTCTGTTTTTATTACATTTTTTCGGGTCGCGTACCGTCCTTTCGGGTTACGTGTAGCCGAATACGAGTTGTATGTATACATACATATGTATACATGTATGTATGAATGTATATATGTAACGTACATGCATACATACATATATATTTCTTTGAATGCCTGTTATGTATTTTAGCTTTTTGGCTTTGCGCATGACGAGCAGCAAATGCCTTTTTATGGCAAGGGTTGGCAGCACCAAAAGGTGCCGCTGCTGTCAATGAGGGTTGCGTCGTCGCCGTCCTCCTTGTTGTATTGCAAAATGCGTGCAACTCTGTCTGTGTGGGTGACTGTGTGTGCCTGACTGTGTACGTGACATTTTGGTGGGTCCGAAAATGACTACCAAAATTAGTTAAACACATGCAATTTGTTTAGCTTTGCCCGTGTCTATTTATGTTTCTATCTCTATATCTCGCTCTCCCTCTGCCATTTCCATTCGACCATGCACTTGGTGCCTTCCAAGCTTAGCATATGTGCATATGTATGTGTACTTTACACACACACGCACGCATTATTTGTTGTGGCCCAGCGCCTGGAAGAGCTCATGCGTTCCAAAAAAAAAAAAGCTGCGTCAAGGCAACCCACCAACTGCAACTGCACCAGAATTAGCTTAGCGACGCGGCTCTGTCCGATAAGCGTCGGCGACGGTTGCGGTGGCTGATAACAGGCTGTATGTACATACATACATAGTATACATATTTGTGTATACATACATACATACATATGTATATTTATTTATATTTATATATATATACATATATATGCATATATAGACTGTTCCGTTATCTAATCTGCTGTTGACGACGCTGCGCTGCGCTGCCAACGCTTCCAGTTATCAGCCAATAGTCGCGCTGCTGCTCGACTGATAAGCACAACTTATTTCTTCCTATCTGCTATCTCTTCCTGTGCCCCCACTCTCTCTCTCTCTCTGTCACACTCACCCTTGCGCCTAGTATGTCTGTCTATCTGTCCTCCCTTTCTCTCTATCTCTCTCTTTCCCTTTCTCTATGTCTCGCTTTAGTTCTGATAAGCGACAATCACGCTCGCTCACTCGACTTGGGATTTTGTGTGCCAGTTCGCAGCGGCGCTTATCTTCCAACGGCACACACACACACGTGTAAATATATATGTATATATGTGTACGTGTGTGCGTGTGCATACACACGGAATCGAAGCTTTTGCATGTTTCGCGATGTTCATTGGAAACTTTTTGAAAGATGTTAAAATTAAAAAATTTGAAATCAGAGATGAAGACATATGTTTCATAAAATATGTATGTATGTATGTATGTGTGTATATACATTGATATATGTATATGTATATAAGTAAATGTGTCTATAGATAATGGAGAATTATATTTGAATAAAGCGGCTTTTGTTCCACTGTTAGCACAGCATGCCATTTACAGTTATTCTAAGAACTTGCCGATATATACAAATAGTTACGGTACTTTTCTTGATACTGACTAACAGGGTATGGCGCAGTCGCTGCTTACTAACGTACTCAAGATACTATAAATACCAAATGACCAACAAAAGTCCCCAAATAGTTTTTACAGGGTATGTTACATTCGTCGCTAACTAAACGTTTTACAGTTGTCAGTTGGAGTGGATACTCGAAATAGAGTGATAATAAAATACCAAGGCATGATATATGTATATTTATAGGTTATTACTGTATTAAGTACATTAACTATTTGACATGTTAGGAATTTTTTACAGGGTATTACATAGTAGTTGCTTAGCCACTCTACACACACATCTCCATTCTGCTAGTATTTGACTATGGTAATTGTCTCTCTAGTCTTTGGTCTAATTTTTCCCATTCTACAGGGCATTCGACTAGTCAGTCATTATTGCATAACTTACCGGCTGCCTTGAAGGTCGACGCATCGAAGCTGGGCGCCCGCACCGGCTGCTGCTTGTCGCGCAAGTTGAGCTGACGCTCGGGCACGTAGCTGACCGCGGGCAGCGATTCGCCCCGTGTCAAGGGCGGCCGCACGCCGTTGGGATCATCGAGGGCGCTGCGCTTGACGCTGGAGGGGCCGACGCCGACGCTGCTGCTGCCGGCAGCGAGATCGGCAACGCTGACGCCGACGCCGACACCAACGTGCGGTGGCCCGTGCGATTGCTGCTGCTGTGACTCAATGTCCACGTCCTCGGAGGGCGGACGCTTCAGGTTAACGGAGAGGGCGGGCAGCAGAGCGGAGGCGCTGACGCCGCTGCCAACGGGCGGCTGCTGCTGCTGTGTAACGGGACCGGGTCCAGGTCCGGCACGCTGGCCGGCTGTGGGCGGCATATGGTGGGGCGTCATATGGGAGATGCGTACCGGTCGCACATCCGGCGCCGACTCCAATTTAACGGGAAAGTCCATGACGCCGCTGCTCTGTTGCTGCTGCTGCTGCGGTGGCGGCGGCGGCGGACCGATGCGCGGCATCTGATAAGCGGCCGCCACGGCATGATGATGTGACAGCGACAACGGCCCCGGACCGCCACCTGTCGAGGTGCTCGGAGCGCCTCGATGCTGTGGCCCGCCACTCAGCTGCTGCTGCTGCAGACTCTGCTGCTGCTGCAGGACGACGACTTCGCCGTTCTCGTGGGCGCGCTTGCTGCTCGGATGCAGGCGCTTCATCTGCCTGGCCGCGTCCAGCACCACCTCGATGCGGTCGGCGCCCTCGTAGTTGACGCAGCCGCGGCACACGGCCTCCGAGAAGTCATTGATCATGGCCCAGGGCATGCGGGGCAGATCGCAGAGGTAGCAGTGCTGCCTCTTCGTTTGCAGCGACATCTCGTTGGGGTTGCGGTTGCTGTTGCTGTAGTTGTTGTTGGTGTTGTTATTGTTGCTTTTGCAAGGGGGTGGGTTGGGGTGCGTGTATTTGTATATGTACTTTTAGATTTCTAGTAGTTCAACTGGAAGTCGAATGGAATGCACTGCAACGACGACGACGACGTCGACAGCGACGGTGACTGCGGCTGCTGCGACCCAAATTTACGCGCGCAACTCGACCCACTTTTTGGCGTCAGCGTCGCTGCGCGCACAAATGCACAAGAACAAAAAAAAAACACACACGCACACACGACAGAAACGTACAAACGCACACACGGAGTAGAAAGAACGAGAATAGGTTTTCTGTCAAGCGCTTGATTAATTGCTTGTCGATAACAAATATCGATAATTGTTTAACAATGGCGCCGTTTGCTGATGTTGTTTTTGTTGTTGTTGCTTTTGTTGTACCGGCGAATTGTTGTCGCTTTTATCATTGCGCTCCGGCATTTTATATACAACTACACATCTACACACAAATACATATGTAAATTACTTCTTATAAATTTGTTTGAAGCACAGAGAATATATATTCTTGTTCAGCACGACTAGCCGACACGCTATAGCCATGTCCGTCTGCAAAACTTGTTTTTTTTTTTTTCCTTTTCTTCTTTTATCTGCTGCTGCTGCTGTCAGCGTCTTGCGCTTTGTTATTGATTTTCGCTGCTGCACACACACACATGGCCAGCAAAAAAATTAAAAAAAAAAAATAGGTATTTATTTTTCTAAACTTTGTTTTTTTCTGTACACTGTCAAAAAAAAAGTAGTTTGATTGTTTTTAAATATTATTTCTATTGCGCTGCGGCGCACGCACACATAAACACGCAGCTGCACATGTATGTATGCACGTATTATACATACACGTACGCTTCAGTTTTTTTTCTACGTCTTTGTCGCCTGCACAAAATACACACATGAACAGAGACACACATACACAGAGACACGCACACACAGAGCACAGAGCAAAGACACGTACCGAGCGACGCTCAATATGTGTGGCCAACAACACCGAAGAATGTTTAGCGTAAGCGTAACTTGACGCGGCAACGTTCGGCTACAGAATGATGAAAATGAGCGGTGCGCAAAGCAAAGTAGCGTAAAAGCAAAACCAAACAAAACGAAGAAAAGAAAAAAAAAGCAGGCACGTCAAATAGTCAGCAGCACTGGCGACCCAGTGGTAAATGTGCACATATACACAAAGCAACGTGCATAGGTCGTGCAGACAGCCAATTGTACTAGGGATGTTTATGCATCCGTACATAAACGTACATATGTATGTATCTATGAAAATTGACAATTGGATATTGTTTATTATGTATTGGTATTACTAGGCTATAACAAATAAAATTAAAAAATTTTATTTATATTATATAAAGTGTAGTACAAATGTAGAATTATTTAAATAATTAACAATAATTAAATTCAATAGCAGGATATAAAATAGTATAAGCAATACAAATGTTGTGATGCCAAAAAATTGAAGCACTCAGATCTGTCACATTCCGATTCATTGTACATAGTAGTTTATTTCAGTGATGCCAATTGGCAATTGGGCTACTTGCCGTTTACTATTGTACACATTTTTGAGTTCATGCGCGCACGCTCTCGCTCTCATATGTATGCGTGTGCCTTTTGGCAGATACACACTCTCACACATGTGCATTTACTTCTACAGTGTGAGCTCGACACTAAGAACAAAGTCAGCACATCGGATGTCCGTGTTGAGCAGGCAACTAACTCATGACTATGGCGTGTGGTGCTAGCGAGATATCACTGTATCACATATACGTATTTCTATGTGTATGTGTGTATGACGCGATGTATATATACACCAAAACACACACATACACACACATACACAACAGTTGTGCGTCGCGTACGTGCGAGCACGTCATAAGCAAAAGCAAAACGCAAAGCAAGGCGCTGACGACGCTGTGACGACGGGGCATGGCAATGGGCATGTCGTGCAAAAGGGGCGCGTTTCGTGTTGGGGGTTGAAACGAGAGCAGCGACCATTGCTCCAGTACACTAGCGTGCGTGTATGTATACCATTTGTACAAGCATATATATGTATGTATATATGTACGTATATATATACATACATATTTATAAATATATATATGTATGTACATATATGTATATCCATGAATGTATACATATGTAAATGTACATGAGCAAGCGTATACATACGAAATTGTGGCACAATCACATGCTAGTACATACAAACGTTCGTGTATCGATACACAAATGTAGACCTTGAATACGTAACGGCGCGTCGTTGCCTCTGCCGATGCCGCTGCTACGTCACGTCAGTGGCGCTCGCTATGGCAGCGGCAGAGCCTGTTAATGATTGCAGTAAATTGCATTGACACTGGCGCAGCTGCAGTTGCGACTGCTGCACTGAATGACGTATAGCATGGTGAGTACATTACGCACTTTTCAACCGTTATGCTAGCATGCAATGTCTACAGCATGCGTCTATGTGTTTGTATGCGCGAGAAAAACTGTAGCTAATTAGCGCAAGCAGCTGATTTCGTCAGCGAACAGCTGACTTAACAGCAGCTGTTAAGTATCAGCTTGAAAAATGGCAACGTTGCAGCGCTGCCAAGAGCGGTCAGCAGCGCAGCGCTGTTGAGCTTCAGCCCATATAATGTATGCATACACATACATACATATATATATATTTGTATATGCATGTACATACGTATTTATAGTATACATTTTACATGCATATGTAAGCGCGAGCGCGCTAGAGTGTGTGTGTGCGTTCCATTTTATGACCAGGAAACGTTTGCACTGCGCATGTACGTAACTGTATGTATATATGCCACGCCTCCTACTTCTAATGTTTTGTATGCATGTATAACAATTGTCCTGGGCTGTTGGCCCGGCCAACTAAATACATACATACATATGTATGTATGTATGTATATGCATGTATACATACACTGATATCGATCCGTCTTCCGACCATGGTCTGGGACAAATTCCACGATGGATACAACCTGTCGTATTGCCCTTTATTTTGTGTGTATCCAACATTGTTAGGCTGCGAGGCTTCCTGGAAGCAACAATGCCAAAGAAAGAAAAAACGAAAAAAGAAGAAGCACAGAGCCCGCCTGTTCCGCACCCCCCATTACCATAACTTCCCATCCCGTAACATTACGGCCGTAGTAGTGCAGGCGAGTGAACTAAGTGCACTTGAAACACTCAACCGGCAGAGCTAAATCAATTTAATAGCAATTAACTATTATACTGTTATACGCCAGCTCTTAGCGCTCTCCATTTTGCTCTATTAACAAGCGGAAGACATTTAACCGGAACACAGAAAACCGTAAAAGCTATATTTTTATGGTCTATGATACTTACATACATATATCTATGGGATTTTCTGCTTTCGTTCATTCGACATTCGTATACCCTTTTGAATAATATCTAATAGATATGTATGTATGTGTATCCATAAAGTCCCTTCAAGTTCTATGAATGCTTGGTAATGCTTTTAGCTTCTAGACTCAGTCAATAGAGTATAGTCAGAACTTCTAACTCACGACCTCAATAGCTCCATATAGAGTTCATGTATCTAAGGAATTTGGAACTTAGAAATGCTGTGCCTAGTGAGCATTACTCCATTTTTAGAGGTGCCCATACTCCAGAAATATACATACAAATATTTCCATATTCCCCTTTAAGAAAAACCATTTGCTGTTTAGGGTTTTGATCAGAATCAAATGTATTTTAAAACAATAATTATTAACTCTGCATACAAAAATATACGCGTTGTATATGCATCCGATATATATACATATATCTGGTAATATTATAGTAATATAACTAAATTTATAAGTATTCGATTTATATATACATATATATTGCTTGATTTATTTAGAAGCGCACATCGAGGCAATATAGCTGTTATACACGTTCGTATAACAGCTAAGCAACATTTTTCACATATATAGTATATATACATCTACATGAATCAAATCAGTTATTGGAGGGCTGTGGTGGGGGCGTGGCATGTTTGCATAATTCATTTTGTAAGCGTTTTTTGTTTGCCTAGTTGTATAAAGTATAATAGAGCGTATAACAGTTTGTTTTTTTGTAACAGCATAAACATGTGTGTATGTGTGTATATATTTATAAATATATATATATGCCTATGTGTGTGTCTGTATAACAGTTAGCACTGTGCTACTTATGAACTAATGCCGCATTGAGCAAATTGCAAATTCTTGTATAACACATACACGTAGTACAGTTAGACATTTATATAAATATAAAGTAAACGAGCATAAGTTAGACTTTCAATTTCTCGATCGCTACATGTATAGACACACATATAACATATGTATGTATAACAGTAAGTAGTACAGTTTTTGTGTATATTCATTTTAATGTTTTTAGTTCGTATTAGTATTTATAGGAGGGTATAGTTTTTCGAATTTGTTTTTCTTGATTTTTTCATATATAATAAATTAGATTTAAGCACTAACATGGAACATATACATATATATATATATATAGATCATATATATACATACATGTATGTATGTATGTTTGTATGTGTATAAAAAATATTAGTTTTTGTCTTTTTTTTTTTTGTTTTTAACTTGTCAGCATTTTGACCCAACCTAACAGAGATCTCTACTCATATACTATATACCAGTTGGTTCTTCTTCTTTGTCTGCTTTCTCTGTTGTTATCTCTTTCGCGCTTGGTGGGCACATGGCACTAGTTTCTCTCATTCCATCTCTTTTCGATTCGTTTTCGTTATTGGATTTCCCATAAATTTTTTTTATGTTTTTTTTTATTTTTATTATTTTTATATATATATATCTATATATTTTGGGGAACTTTTGTTAATTCGAATACCCTGTAAACTTATACAACGTTATTTTGTTTTTGTAAATATTGCAACATCTTCAGATTATTCACTTTAACAGGCACTTAATCTTAAATGTATACAGAGATATAAATCTATACAAGTTATATATAGGTAAAAAAAAAATTATAAATATATATATATTGGATTATTTGAACAAAAAAATAGAATACTAATGCTGTATAACAGTTGTTATATATAAAAAAAAGTGTATATATATATATTGAGCATTACTGTTATATTGTGTATATATGTTATTCATTGTTATATTGTTATAGCTGCGGCTGCTATGCTATTCAAGCTGTATAACAGTTCTGGATTAGTTGCACAGTTATCGGGGCAAGCTTCGACACTCGTTCACTCTCTATCTCTCCTTCACTGTCTTTAGCACCCTTGGGTGCCTTTTACTTCATCTCTCTCTCTCTTTCGTTCTCTTCGTTTCGCTTCGTTTTGTTTTCAGTTTCGTCTGCTTCGATTTCGATTACTCGTTTTGATTTTCTTTTTTTTTTTTAATTTGCTTTCGTGTTATCGATGCAATGCATGTGGGAATGTTTGCAACTGTGGAATGTCGTGTATAACAGTTTGTGGAAATGATGTTCTGGTGATTTGCTGCTGCTGCTCCTGCTGATGTTGGTATGTATAACACATTAGTGGCCCATTGATAGGCCATCATAGCTGCGTATAACAGTTGTTGGAATGAGTTGGTGTTGCTGTCTCTAGCGGGTACATATTGAGTATAACAGCAACTGAAAGCGGAATTTAAAAGTTGTAGCTGCTATTGCTGTTGTATATAACAGTTTCGGTTTATGGTAATTGTGGGCTCTTCAATGTGCTTGAATGTTGATGCGTATAGTTGCCATTGTTCTGGTACTGTTCTGGTGTATAGCAGCCGAGGTGTATAACAGTTTTCTGTTTTTTTTTTTAATAAATTTCTGCACTACTGGTGTATAACAGCCATGGTGTATAACAGTTTTGTATTGCTTGCAAGCTAACGCCCACTCAGCACACGTGTATAACAGTTAACAGCGCGTATTAAAGTGCGTTCGCACTGGCGGCGGCGGCGGTGCTCGACGTCGACGATCCACATTCACGCTGTTGCCCGCCGCCGCCGTTCCACCAACCACCGCTCGACCGTGTCCATGTCCATGGCCGTGGCCGTGGGCGTGGCCATTGCTGTTGCCCGTTAGCGCTGCAGCTGCTGCTGCTGCCGCCTCCTCGCGCAGCTTCTGCTTCTGGTCAGTGAGTCGAGCGCCCAGGCGATGCACCTTCTCCGGACTGAGAATGCTGAGGCGGGTGCTCTTCGACAGCTGCTGGGGAGCAGACGAGACTGTGCGGATAAGAAGAAGATGCCAAGATTTAGATACAGATGGACTATATGCATGGATATGGATGGATCTACGGCTATGTGACAGATTTATTAGTAATCGTTGATGGCAAACTGTTATAATTGAATTGAAAGCTGTTATATGAAATTCTATGTGTTTCTGGCTTGACACAAAAGCTTCTTGATCCATTCAGTCTGTAATCTTTCAGTTGCGTTTTCCTGGAACTAGTAATACTCTGTTATATTAGGTCTGTTTATCTGCAGTTGGCTGAATCATTCTATATAGGCACTCTTAGTAATGCCTTCTGTTCAATCTGACATTCATTTGCCTTTTCGATCTGGTTTAAATAGACTTTTATGAGACTGTTAAGCGGAATTTCGAAATACGCTTGAAATTAGAAAAATGTCTATGTTCTGCTATAGCTGTTCATGCTTACTACTCTATAGTTCCTCAATAACTGCGAAGACTTTTGATAATCTAAGTATTTGTCAGTCCTAAGCGAAAAATTGTTGTTTTTGTATGGGATACAAAATGATATGATGGCAGGATATGAAGCTATGTAGTGAAGATGAGGTAGAATCTACATCCTTATGCTATAAATAATTCCCTATGCGTATATACATATATAAAGAACTACAGATTCGTTCAAGCACTCAGCTCAAAGCGTGAAGCTCTATGTTCGTGGTAAATTCTGAGTGAAAAGCTTGAGATCATTGAGTCTGAGAAGAGAAATATGTATGTAGCTCTCGAGCTATGAGGGTCTCTACCATGCATACATAATATATGGAGGTTTTATGGTAAACTGGGAATATATATATATATATATATATGTATATATTCCTACAGTTATCCACAACTAAGCTTTCAGCTTGCTCTCAGTTCAAGCGAATTCCAAGAGCACAGATTTTGTTCTGAGATCATATGAATTTCTTGAGCCATAGAGATGTTGGCATACTGAGATATTCAACATAGACTGAATCTAGGAAGTAAATAGCTGGCTAACTAGCTTTTAGCTAAGCTCAATGGAAAGCTTTAAGCTCTGTGGGAGGCTCAGTTGCTCAAGTTATGTGGAATACATTCTATTAAGAGGTCTATGTGGTCTCGTGGTACTCGCTGTCGGCTCCATTCAATTGGCCTGGCTCTAGCGTGGCAATCAAAGGGTCATCCGCTTTGGATTGGCTTGCTCTATGGGATTTACCGTGATTGTGGCTCTGGCGCTGTGCCGTCGCTGCTGTGTGACGCTGGGCGAGATGTTTGCCCGGTGAGCCCGGTCGGTGGCGAGTGGGCGAGGCGCCATTGCTGTTGTTGCTGCTGTTGTTGTTGTTGTTGTTGGTGTTGCTGTTGTTGTGGCTGTTTATGGCTGTTGTTGATTTTGGTGGCTTTGTGGCTTTGCTGATGGGCTGAGCGGCGCGGCGCTGCCAAGTGGCTGAGAGCGGCAGCGTCAGCTTGTGCTTCTTGGCCAGGCAATCCGCTGAGGTTGCTGCAGTTGTCGTTGTTGTTGTTGTTGCTGCTGCTGCTGTTGGTGTTGACGGTGCTGCTCCTGCTACTCCTGCTGCTGCTCCTGCTGTGGCCGGCTGTTCGGCTGCTTTGCTGCGCTTGGCAACAGTTGCTGGCTTCGCTGCCGTCACCAGCTGCTCGAAGGAGCCGGCGTGCTGCAGCCGTGGCTGCTCTGCCGGCAGCTGGCGCCGCCCAAAGATGGGCGTCTGATTGATGCGCTGAGTGCTGCGTTGCTTCGCTGCTGCTGCGGCTGCAGCTGTCGTTGAGCTGCTGCTGCTGCTGCTGCCATTCAGCGATGCCTCGTGCTCGAGCCGCTGGAACATTTTCAATGCCACCGGCGGCGTCTTGAAGAAGTGGCGCATCGAGTGCTGCGACTGGCTGAAGTTGCGGCGATTCGCCTCCTCCAGGTGCTCGAACTTGCTGCGGCACTGATGCAGACGCGTGCGCATATCCTCGAAGGCCAACTGATGCACGAGCGTGGCGGGCAGCGGCGGCGGTGTGGGCGGCGCCATTGGCGCCACTGGCGGCGGCGGCGGCGTCGGTGTCGGCGTTGGCGTCACATTCACCTCGTGGTAGTTGAGACTCGTATCGCAGCTGGAGTCGACGTCGGAATAGTTATTCAAGTCCCGCACATCGTTCAGCTGCAGCTCCGCACCGGGACGCAGGTCCACCAGGTAGCCCTTCTCGCCAAATGGACGGCATTTCTTCAGCGCCTGCTTCAGCGCCCGCTCCGTGGATGTCGTCTCCGGCGTCAAGCCACGCAGCTGCGGCTGGGCGCCCAGGAAACGCTGCCGGCGACGCGCCCGCATGCTGTCGCGCAGCCGTTCGCCACTCGGCGAGAAATCCTTGCCCAAATGCGGCGACTTGGGTATGTCATGGGTGCGCATTACGACGTTCTCCACATTCTCCTTCTCCTCCACCTCATTGGCTTGCACCGTTTGCTTCTGCTGTTGTTGCTGCTCCTGCTGCTGCTGTTGCTGCTGCTCCTGCTGTTGCTGCTCCTGCTGCAGGAGCTGCTGCTGCTGCTGCTGCTGTGGTCTGTCTGTCTCGGCCATCGTTAGATTGTCGAGGCTGCGCTGCGATGTCGGCGACAGCGCATCCTCCGAACTGATGTAGCTATCCTGAAAGTTCTCGATTTCGTGCAGCAGACGCGCCGGCGGCTGTTGCTGTGCGTCCAGGTGCTGTCGCAGCTGCTCCAGCCACACGTACAACGTCTCAAAGCATGGACGCATATCCGGATTCAGATCACAGCAGACAAAGGCCACCTTGACGAACGCCTCCGGGCACTGGGCGCAGAACTTTTCGCGAAACTCCTGCTGGTTCAGACTGAAATCCGAGTTGCGTGGCATATAATCCGGATCGGCTTCCACACGGCCAATTATCTGGGAGGAGAGAGCAAGAGAGAGAGAGAGAGAGAGGGCAGAATTATTATTGGCTAATGTATGGAGAGCATCTTCGATATATCGTTATATCGATATTGACTCACCTCGCAGAGCATGATGCCAAAGGAGAAGACATCGACTTTCTCATCGTACTTGAGGCCCTTCATCATTTCGGGCGCCATCCAATAGGGATTGCCCACCACTGTGTAGCGCTGCCGGCGCTGTCGGCTCTTGCTGCGCCGCAGCGTGCCGCTGGGCGACATGGCACTGGCATCGATGGAGCCCGAATTGGAGCTGGCGGCAGAGCCGGCACCGACACCGGCACCGGCACCGGTGGCAGCGCCAGCGCCGGGCAGGCGCGGTGCATCGACACTGCGCGCCAGACCAAAGTCGGCAACGATCACCGATTGATCCTCGCGCACGAGACAATTCATTGAATTGAGATCACGATGGATGATGTTCATCGAATGCAGATAGCTCATGCCGCAGGCGATGTCTCTGGCCAGGCAGACGCGCTGCGACCAGCTGAGCACGCGACTCGAGTCGTGGATCAGCTCCTTGAGGCAGCCGCCGGCCACATACTCCGTGACCATGTGCAGCTTCTTGTCCTTGTAGAGCACGCCGATGAACTTGAGCACATGCCGATGGTCGAGCAGCCGCAGCACGGCTACCTCCTTGATGAAATTGCGCTGCGCCTCCTCGTCGGCGCGATGCAGCTCCTTGAGGACCATCAGCTCGCCGGTGAGCCGATGCGTTACCTTAAACACCTTGCCAAAGAAGCCCTCGCCCAGCTTCTCGCCCATCACCAGATCGGAGGCGCGAAAGATGCGCTGCGGCTTCTGGACGACGCGACAGCTCTGCGTGCGCGACAAATCGTATAGCTGCGGATGCGCCGAGTGCTGCTGTGCCGTGTGCTGTTCGTCCAGCAGTTTCGAGAGGCTCGAGCAGCGCTCCTTCTCCTTCAGCTGCGACGACAGTTGCTCCGCTGGATGTTGCTGCTGCTGCTGCTGCTGCTGCTGCCCCGTCGTTTGCTGCACTGATTTGCTGGTTTGCAACGTTTGCTGTCGCATCTTGCGCATCTTGCCGCTGGGCTCGGTGGCCGCTGCCTTGTACAGTCGCTCACGGCCACGCCCACCGACCTCAACACTGGACGCAGACGTGCTCAGCGGCAGGATCAGAGTCGAGGCGGAGCTGGCGCGCTGAATGTCCGCCTGGCTGCAGCTGCGACACACCTGCACCGGATCGTGCTCCACCGTTAGCTGCAGCATCTTCTCATTGCTGCGTATCAGCTTGTCGATCTGATCCACAGACGAGTTGCTGACGGGCGTGCCATTCACCTCCAGAATCCGATCGCCGATATGCAAATTCGTGAGATTCACATCGATCCTGAAAAGCATGCGCACAAATTATTGGATCAATGAGCTTTCAAGGATATTCTTGAGGATTTTGGATATGTTGGGGTTCTTGGTTTACCTACATATATGAAGCACAACAACGATCCGCCACCGAGGTGAGCAGGGAGAAGGCGTATTTGCCCATGCGACCGTAAAATTTACAAATTAAGCTTGATAAGCGTGACACAGTGTAATTAAAAAAGAGACAGAGACACGCACAAACAGAGCGAGAGAGTGAGAGAGAGAGAGAGAGAGAGAGAGTAGGAAAATAAAACCAACACCAGGCATTAAAATATTGCTAAGAAATTTCAATTACAAATTAATAGTTCAAGTGGAAGCATTCAAAGCAGCTTTTTCTTGTTCTGCCCAAAGCACATTAGAGCTTTTGTAGCGAAAGCTGCTTTAAATGCTTTCCTTAAAAAAGCTCTTAATGAGCACATAAACTACTTTACTGTTAGAGCTTATTGATTTTGATTAATTTTTAGCATAGAAGCAAATTATTGATAGAGCTTTTCCCAAAAATTGTAGTTTCTAGTATGTATGATAATAGTATCAGCTAAATCAAGCTTTTACGACAATAATATGCTTCTATATTAAGCACATTTATTTTTTGAGATTTTACATAGTTTCATTCTTAAGACTTTTCCCCACATACAAACATGCAAGAAATACTCTTTAGATACTAACTAATGCATAATACATATAATAATAATACTATCTAAACATTTGCAACTAAGCAAACCCTTTATACCCTGATTTCCCATATTCAATGGGTTCAAGGTATAAAATGCTATAAAATAAATTAATTTGAAGTCATTTAGCTATTTTCTAAATATGAATTTTATTATTAGTATTTTTTTTTTTTTTTTTTTTTTTTTTTTTTATTTTTTTTTTTTTTCCCTTTTTTTTTTTTTTTTTTTTTTTTTTTTTTTTTTTTTTTTTAAGTTTCTGCTAGTCTCCTGCATTTTATTAGTTTTTTTTTAGTATTTTAGAAAAAAGCTTTCGGATTAATTGTCATTGAAAGCTTTTGCTTAATATAACTTATATACCAGCTGTTGTATTTAAAGTATTTTTAGTAGTAGTAGTAGTATTCCAAGCTCATTTTTAATGCGTATTTAACTACCATAACTAATTTGTGTTATCATAAATATTTTTGTCTATTATTTGAACTATATGATCTTTGATCATTTGCTATTTATATAAGTATAGCTTTTAGTTTTAAACAATATTTTATTAGTATTTAAATCTCGTGTTATTCTATTGTATATTCTACTAGATACGTAAGTTATACGTTGTTTAGCCATTTTTAATTTGGTTGGCTACTTACTCGGTTATCCGCACTGTGGGACAACCATCGTCCAAGGCTCCACCGTCCACACGCAGGCCGGGCGTCGCATCCTTGGGTATCTCCACCAGGCGTATGGAGTGCATTGGCTTGCCCGCATTTGTGATACGTGCACGAGCATCGAGGGGTAGGCATTTGCCATAGCACAGGCCGCAATAGAGCTTGGAGCGTTCGACCAAGGCGTACGATTCGCCCTCGCCAATGAATGAGCCGCAGGCGGCACAGCAGAAGCATTCCGGATGAAATTTATGCTCGCCGGCAACCATTACGGGCCCCGTTATAACCGCCGTACACTGCTGACAGGCATCGCCGAAACGGGCATAATAATCCTCGCGGCAATAGAGCAAGTTCTCACGCTCAAAGTACCAGCTATGCAAGTGGGAGTCGCAAACGGAGCAGCGAAAACAATCGCAGTGCCATTGCTGGCCGAGTGCCATCACTATCGGCTCATCGTTGTGATTGTTGGCGATCAGCGGGCAGAGGCAACTGGCGCAAGCTGGCAGCGCAGCCGCCGCTGACGCCGCCACTGCTGTGCGCTGTTGTTGTGCTTGTTCTTTTTGTTGATGCATGGAAATGTATGTGTGTGTGAGTAATGTGGATGTGTGTATGTATGCGTCGCTTGCTGGTTGAAGAGAAGAAAGAGGGAGAGAGAGAGCATATGAGAGCACAATGATGTTGATGAGAGCAATGTTTGTTTGTGCAACGATCTGGCAAGCCTTTGTTTACTGAACCGGTTTTGCAAATGAACTACTACAACACACATTGCACATAGCTGCGCCGCTGGAGCTGGGTGCAAATCAAGTCGAACTACTTATCAACTAATCCGAGCATGATGTCATTTAGCCGGCATATTACATTGAAGATTGAATTAATATCTACACAAATACACAATATCGACACACACTATTCACAGCATCTATGCAGATCACGTGACCGCACGGAACTAGTTCAATGGATCTGTAGCGCGCAGCTCTATGGGAATTCCAAATGCGCTTGGGGGTGGGCAACCTATTGTTATTGCCAGCATTGACCCTGAGAAATGGTGTTGTGACTGACTCTTTCTTGCCCAACGTATGACTGCATGACTTTTTAACATCAGTATCAGTGCTTAATATAACTAATGAAGCAAGCAGTAGCAGCTGACGCAGCTGTGTTGTTATGCACATATAATTTAAAAAGAAAAACAAAAAAAACACACACACATAATATGACGAATGCACAAACACAAACAAAAACATACACATGTACACACACACGCGCGCAAAAAACAGTTGAAATGTTGAACGAAATGTGTGTGGGGGAACGGGAACAACGACATCAGCATTAGCAAATGGCAAAGCCTGTGCTATTGTTGTTAAAGTTGTTGTTGCATTCTTACTAATAGTTGTTACTGCCAAAACTATACACATGACACACACATGTACGCGCGCGCACATACAAAACAATACACACACTAACACACTTACATAATTTTATCTTATATTTTGTTGCTGTTGGCTAATGCACATCGCAAATTTAGATGCATTGCGTTCTCACACCATTTTCCACAAGCGTTTGAACGTTTGGCCACTTCAATTACTCCACACAGTTCGAAAATAAAAAACAAATGCATTTGTTTAAAAAAAAAAACCAAAATGAGACTAGCGTTGTGTGTATAGTGCGACCGCGCTAGACTCAATCCAAAAATCCCAAAGACCGTTAATACCAAAACAAACAATGCGATAAATACCATAGAAATACCAGACGCTATAGCAGCTCGAGCTTAGTTTTTCAAAAAGTTAAATTTTCAATTTAATTTTTTATCTATTTCTTTTTGTAGATTTTTCCAACAACTGACAAATTGTAATAGACTTGCTTTATGTACATCGAAAATAATGTATTTCGTTTTGGTTTTTATTTAACATGAACAGCAATTGTTCGGCCTATTTAACTTATCTCATCGAATTTGTGATTTATGTTTTTTAATTTAAATGTAAATCTCTCAAACAATAAAATAAATTAAAAAAATATTGTATGTACAGGGGAATTATATAGATAGATATCTATATATATGTCGTTATGTTATTGTACTGTATTCTTTGTCGTCGTCTCGACGGTTGGGGAATTTTCGCTAACTGCCGGCTCCAGGATCTGTGCCTGGTCAAGGATCTGCTCTTGGTTCTCGCGCCGCTCCTGCTGACGCACTAGCTCAAAGTACAGGCCACGCTTGGCCATCAGCTCATCATGCTTGCCCGTCTGCAGAGGGAGAGAGAGAGAGATATAGATGTTTCTAGGTAAACAGAATCGTTTTTCGACTCACCTCCACAACGCGTCCCTGATCCATGACCACAATCAGATCCGCATTGCGTATCGTGGACAGCCTGTGTGCTATCACTAGGGTGGTGCGATTCTGCACGGCAGTGTCTAGGGCCTTTTGCACCTCCGACTCGCTGGTGGCGTCCAGCGCACTCGTCGCCTCGTCCAGAATGAGAATGCGCGGATTCTTGACCAGCGCCCGGGCGATGGCGATGCGCTGCCTCTGGCCACCACTCAGCTGGGTGCCGCGCTCGCCCACGTGCGTGGCATAGCCATCGGGCAGGCTGGTGACAAAGTCGTGCGACTGCGCCAGCTTGGATGCATCGTAGACATCCGTTTCACTGGCGTCCGGCTTGCCGTAGCGCACATTCTCCAGGATGCTGGTGCCGAAGAGAATGGGCTGCTGCTCAATGAATCCCAGCACATTGGCGCGCAGCCAATAGGGCGAGATGTCGGAGAGCTTGTAGCCGTCCAGCTTGATGTTGCCTGAGGTAGGTTCGTAGAAGCGCTCGAGGAGAGCGGCGATGGTGGACTTGCCCGAGCCACTGGCGCCGACCAGGGCGACCGTCTGGCCGGGTCGCAGCGTCAGGTTGAAGTCCTTCAGCACCAGCTGCAAAGGGGGCAAGAAAATTCCCTATCAGAATCAGTTCCAGCTTAGGCTATGCCCACTTACATGATCCGGTCGCATGGGATAGGCGAAGCAGACGTTCTCGAAGCGAATCTCGCCGTGCAGCCGCTCCTCGGGTATGATGTAGCCGCGCAACAGCTCCACCTTGGGCTGCAGCGAGAGGAACTCAAAGACGCGGCTGCCCGCCGTCAGGCCGCGTATCATGGTGCCCAGCAGGATGGAGCCCTGCGAGAGCGAGCGCTGGACGCCCTGCGAGGCGACCAGGAAGGCCATGAGAGCGCCCGGCGTCAGGCTCTCTGTGGACATCAGGTGGCCGCCCATGAAGAGCGTCGACAGGACGAGGGTGTTCAGGAAGAAGTTGGTCAGGCCCTGGAAGACGGCGATGCCGTAGCCCAGCTCCTGGGCGAGACGCGCCGCCTCGTTCGTCTCCTGCTCGAAGAGCTCCATCTCCCGGTACTCGCAGGCGCTGGACCGCACCGTGCGTATGTTGGACAGAGCCTCCTCGCAGACGCCAGTGGCGCGTTCCGCCTAAGGAATGAGGATCACATATAGAGATATATATATATTGATAAGGACAACTCTCTGCATCGTCATCGTCTCACCTGCGCCTGCGAGCTTTTGCTGAGGGAGCGCAGCTTACGTCCCAGGTACGACATGAACAGGACGACGCAGGGCACGCTGGCCAGTGCGATGGCCGCCATGTGGGGCGATATCATGAACAGGGAGACGCTGCCGCCGATCAGCTGGGCGCCGCTCCTCAGGCCGTGGGCGACGAAATGCTTGAAGGAGGTCTTGAAGTCCTGCACGTCGGCGGTGAGGCGGTTCACCAGCTCACCGGTGCGGTTCTCGTCGAAGAAGGAGATGTCCTGCAGCACGATTTGCTTGAACAGATCCTGGCGCATCCGCGCGGCCATCTGCTCGCCCACGCGACTCAGCAGATAGATGTAGACGAAGGTGAAGCCCGACTGGAGCATGTAGAGACTCAGCAGATTGCTGGCCGGCTTGCTGACGTCCTTCACGAAGGAGTTGTTGATCGGGTCCATCACATAGGTGTTGGCGTAGCGCGCCAGCCTATTGACCAGATCCCCCAGCAGATTGGGTATCCGGATGTTTATGAAGGCCACGATTAGGGCTGCCTGCAATGACAGCGATGACAAGCGGATGCACTGCAGCGAGAGCAGCGGCAGCACTTACCAATATGGCACCGATCAGCTCCCAGGTGTGCGGCTCCAGATATGACCACAGGCGCTTCCAGTCAAAGTTCTTGTCCGTCTCCTGCTGCAGCGTGTGCTGTATGACGCCGGCCAGCCGATTGCCCTCGCAGTGGGCCAGCGCTCGACTCGTCCACCAGCTGCGCGCTGCCACGCCTACGCCCAAACAGCCGCCACCCCAGAGCAAGGCGCGCGCCGTCTGGACTTTGGCGGCCGCCGGCCGTGGTCCGGCCCATTGATGCTGGCGCATCAGCCTGGTGGCATTCTGGAGCCGTGTGCCGAGCGGCGACTGCGGCAGATGCTGCAGCAGGCTCCGACTGGCGGGGCACCCAGAGCGACGAGTTGACGATGAGGGAACATCAGTAGCAGCAGCAACAACGATAGAAAAACAACATTTGATGACATAATCAAGCAGCAAAAAGGGCAAAAACTTTATCATCAAACGAAACGCGCGCGCGTTTCAGCTAGAGAGGGGAGTGGACGACGGGTGCAGGGGAGGCGTGGTGAGGGCGTCTGGGGCAAGGCTGTGTGTGAAGTGAGGAGCGTGTGGAGCAAGTGTACCGCTGCTCTCCACTTGGCTGCGTTACCTGATCATATCGCTGCGATTGCAGTTGCTGAGGAGTAGGCGCAGCATCTGTAGCTTCTATTTGTCGCACTTAACTTAAAAGTAATTAACTATATACGCAAGCGCTTAAGCATTTAACTAACTTGTTGGTTAACCTTAACAATAATAATAATACGCACACACATGCTCACACCTATACGCACACACACACACATATACAGAGACATATAGGCGAACGCACGCACGCACACCTAACATGTTTACTGGTCAGGTGCACGCTGGACAAATGCTAATTGGCATGCATTAAATACTACATTTTAGTATATTTTGCAAGAAATTTAATACGAAAATACTAGCAAGACTTCAATAATGTAGTATTTCTTTTGATATTTAATACATTTCTTTATTATGCATTATAGCTGCCAGCTACGGTACTGATAAACAATTGGAAATATTTGAATTAAACAATTTTAATAACCCTTTACAATTTAATAAACTATATTTAAGGCTCAGGTGTATAGAAAAAATTGTATTGCTCAAAATACATGCTATACACAGTATACAGAGCGTCTTGGACATTCAATCAGTTTCCATTTCCGAATCATCATTATCATTGTCTTCGTCATCATCATCATCATCGCTATCGGAGCACTCCTCGTCGGAGCTGCTGCTCTCATCGTCATCGATCCAGTCGTGCGCCTTCTGATTGCCCGCTATCAGGACCTTCCATTGCTCCAGCTTGTGCAGATCCAAGGCATAGAAATCATTCAAAGTATGCTGTTTCTCATCCTCCTCGTAGAGTCCACCGAACAGATATAGAATGCCTTTGCAGACGCAGAGACCCGGATTCATGCGTGGCGACGGCACATCTGTGCGCCTCGGTGGGCCAAACAGACTGGGTATCTTGGACACATAGGGCGTGGCGGCTTGACTGGAGCCAGGACCGCCCACGGTCACAGTGAATATGCCATCTGTGGTGGTGGTGACCGTCTTCTCGGCAGCTGTCGACTCATCGCCAGCCATTTCTACATCGTTCACCTTCTCCTTATCCGACTTGGAGCTCCCTTTGGTCTTGGGTGCAACCTCTAGCAGGCGCCACACTTGCGAGCTCATATCGAAGGCGAGCAGCTCATCCCCGAATTGCCCTTGCACATTCTCGTCATCCTCGTTGACGTCCATGACGCCGCCAAAGCAATACGCTTTGCCATTTGCTGCAACGGTGCATCCAACACTGTTGCGCGGCTTCGGGCGATAGCCGCCGGGCTTGACAGTGCTCCACTTGTACTTGTTGCCGTTGCCAGACTCTGGAAGGGAAAGGAAATCAAATTAGATATGCAACAATGGATCTCAGATAAGCCCTACTGTCCATATCCAGCATAAACATGTCTGTGTGCGTTATGCCTCGATCCAGATCCTTTTTCATTGAGGTCCTTGCATAGCCACCCCATATGTAGATCTTGCCGTCCGGTGCGGCGGCCATACAGCAGCCGGAGCGCACAGCCGGCACGATCGGGCCCGCAATTTCAATCTTCAGCCATTCGTAAGTCTCCAGCGAGAAGACGTGCACATCGTTGTAGTAGTGATAGGATTGATTGTTATCATGAAAGCCGCCAAAGACGATGAGACGCTTCTTGGAAACGACCATGCGATGTCCGCTGCGCGCACTGGGACCGTTTGGTGCATTGATCTTGGACCATTGGCGCGTCTTCAGGCTGAATGTCCAGAGATCCTTGTAATGGTAGAACTGCAGCTGCGACGGACTGGCGTGCTCCCCACCGAATAGCTGAAAAACCAGCAACATGTATAAAATGGAGAAACTAATTTGTATCTCATCGAATTGCTTACCCAGAGCTGGCCGCCATCGTTAGCTGTGGCAACCATTTGGTGGCCACTGCGTGGCGTTGGGCCCGACGGCGAGCGGAGTTGCTTCCACTCGTTGCGCGGTATATTATAAAAGTACAAGTCGTTATAAATGCAAACTTTAGCTCCATTGTACAGCTCGCCGCCAAAGAGGATGAGCTCCTCTTTTTCGGGATGTGCTACTAGCGAGAAATTGGAGCGAGGCGTTGGTGCTTCGCATACATTTTCGGTTATAGTCGTTAGGCTCTGCTCTTGAGCTTCCAGTTTTTTAACAATATCCGCAATATCCGCCTATAAAATACACAAATTAAAAATTTTGTATACATACTCTTGTTGGAAATTTGAAACGTGCTTTACCTCCCCGAGCTTCTCAAGCATTTTCTTTTGCTTAGCTGCTAGTTTTTTATCCGTCTTCATGGCTGTTTTCTCGGCACCCTTGCCTTTCTTTTTGTTTTTATCCTTTTTACCCATGTCGATTAAATTATAAATACAACAAAACAAAATATAACTTGAATGTTTGAAGATTGAAAGCACGTTTTAGTGACCATATACGCTTAACTCTAGAATACACAGTTTATGCGCAAGTCTTTATGGTATTTCACAACTTAAATTTGGTATTTCAACAGTAACATACAATGGTCTCATCGCTTTGTGGATTTCATAACAGCTGTTGTCAATCGGGCTGCGCTGAAATATGTTAAAAGAGTCAATTTTGCGTTAACAGGCTGCGTTAACAGATAATAGTTAGGAAAGTTAGTCTAGCGGTAACAGACTGGCAACGCTTGCGAAAAGTCGAGTTGGCATTTGTACTCGAAAAATTCCATTTAAACACAAAATAACCAAACTGCAAACACTTATAAATAAGTAACACACTGGCGTAATTGAGGAAAAGTTTCGTGTAAGTGTTTATAGCGAAAATACTATACCAATTATAACAACAAACGAACAAGTAAAGAAAAAATTAAAGGCCCAGGATTGGCACCTTGTGTTTGTGTTGATGTGCTTATGAAGTGGGGCCCAAGTGTGTGTGTGTGTGTGTGTGTGTGTGTGTGTGTGTGTGCACTTTTCTTTCGGTCCATAGACGACGGTGTAGCTGTTGTTATTTTTATAAATATGATGGACGGCTGCTTATCGGCTAATCAGCTGCTTTATGCCTAATTATGCGAATCGGTTGTCTGCAAGTGCCAGCAACCCCACCGCCCGGGCCACTTGGTGCAATTACATTTAAGCGGTTTCAACCCTGTGTATGTGTGTGTGTGTGTTCGTACGTCTATTTGTTTTTGCAGTTCGACTGAAATTTTGACGGCTCTCTGGCAACATAGCTCTCTCTCTTTCTAACTGCCAACCACTGCTCCAATTTAGCTATTTTCACTTTTGAATTTACGTTGATGTCGAAAAAGACACAAATTTACAAAATTTTACACAACATACAGTTATTAAATATTATAAAAATGCAAGTGTAAATAATATACACACATACATGTGAAGCACCGCAGAGCGAATAAAAAAACCTGCTGTGTCAAGCAGTACGAAAACGACAACAACAAATACCAGAGCGAAACCGTGGTAATAAAAACGACGAAAAAGATTGTGAGTGTGAGTGCGTGCGTGTGTGTGTGCGGGACTGTGGGTGCTTCAAGCGGGTATAGGGGCGCGTAGCAAACGTCCACGTAAACTTTTAGCTCAGCGTGGTTATTGTTGTTGCTGCTGCTGCTACTGCAGCCATTGTGATTGTTGGATTATACAAAAAAAAAAGAAGCAAAAAAAGCTGCACAACAACAATACAAGAGAAACAATCAACAAGACATGGGCAAAGCAAAGCACGGCATAACAAATTGACAAATACACATATATTTGTTTGGTTCTATTTTCTAATTTGTTGTTGTCAAAAGCCTAACTCATTTTAAATTTGCCCCCCAGACTAAAGTCGCCTGCAAGCAACAGTAATTAGCAATTTTGATCTGCAAATAATAATTAAGGCGATGTAAGCGCAGGTATCGAAGCATTTGATTGCGCTATCCTAACGTGAATTGAGCACAGCTGTCTTCGAAAAGCTGTGTGGCAGCTTTACTCAATCCCAGGCACTCGCACATACACATGCATGCAGAGATTGAGAAATAACTGTGCATACTCAATTGGTATTTAAATAAGGAGAGGAAAAAAATAACAGAGAGGCCTAGCCGTTGCCAGCTATTTAACATTGCTCTTAAAATGTTTAGCACTAAATTTTACCAAACTTTTAACTGATTGTCTTCCTGTTGCGATTTTGTTTCTTGCAGCTTTCCCAGCTAACGCACTGCGACAACATGTTGCACAACAATGCCAGCGGCTGGCTGCCACCGCCTCAACAACGACGCATGCAGCAACAACAACAAATGCAACAGCAACAACAATTGCAGCAGCAGCCATCTCAAATACATCACAATCAGTCGCCGTCACAGTCACAGCCTCAACCTCAGACGCAGCCGCAGCCGCAGCCGCAGCTTTATGCCAGTCAAATGTTTCAACAACAGCTGCCACAGCCCGGCCAACAAGCATTTTGGCCAGAACAGGAACAACAGTCGTCTTCGCTCAGCTATAACAATTACTTTGCCGGCACAGCACAAGCCAAGCCACTGAGTTATGGATCACCTGCAGCAGTTCCTACTCCTGTTTCTGCACCAGCTCCAGCAACAGCACCAGCGCCAGCACCTGCCGTTCCACTGACCTATGCACAGCCCGATATGATGTCCACTCAACAGCAATATTATCAACCATCACCATTGGTGCATCCCGAGCCACAGATACAGCCAGTTGCCGAGCTCTTTGATAATAATAATAGTGGCAAAAACGATGGCTGGGGTGATTGGGGCGATTGGAATGATAACGTCAACAACAACAGCAATAACAACATTAACAACATTAGCAACATTAGCAACAGCAACAGCGGCATCATTAGCCATAATAATGAGGTGCCGCCCGTAGCTAACGTTGTGGAGGATTCATTTAATGTGCAGGGCCAGAGCAGCTGGCACAACTTCAGTAATAACCTAAACACCAGCAACAACCTCAATGCCAGCAATACCAACAACAGCAACAGCAACAACAACAATAATATTAATACTGAACCAAGCAAATCATTGGAATTGCCGCCTTTACTGTCGCCCTCAGCGGAGCAACTGTCGCCCGTGTCGGAGCCCGAACTGAATGCCATTGTGCCCCCACAAGCTTTCCAAAATCAGCCACTTGCAGCTCCTTCAGTGGCAGGGCCTTCAGTAACAGCAGCCCCTCCAGTGACTGCTCCTCCACCAGCCGCCCCTCCTGTGACCGCCCCTCCACCGGCCGCCGCTCCCATGGCCACCCCTTCTGTGGCCGCGACGTCTGTGCTGCCACCACCGGCAATGGACGCGGCAGCCGGAAATCCTTTCAAGCGCTCCGGTGGACTAAGCCAGCGTGTGAATATATTGGCCACACAAGGTGCAACGGCAGCGGCAGCACCAGCACCAGCTCCAGCTCCAATTGTGCCTATGCCGGCAGCTGCGCCTGTACAGATGATGGTGCCGGAACCAAGCCAGCCGGAGCAGCCGTATGAGAATCAGGAGGTACTGTTAGCAGCGCCCAATGATGAGCGCGCACAATATCTGCAGACGAGTCACCTGTCTGAGCAGCACGAGGAGGAGGCCAACGAGGGCAACTGGGAGGCGGATGGACTGTTGCCGCCACCAGGCCTGTCGCGACTTGTGCTTGGACAGCCAGAGCTGGTGGAGCAGCAACGTCTGGTCACTGGCACCGAGGAACCAGCCAGTCATGTGACCAATGCGCTGCATATGTCCGACCGCCAAGCCGATGGCGAGGATACCTCCGAGGGTGAGCAGCCGATGCGTACGGATCTGTTCCATCCGCAGCAGCAACAACAGCAACAGCTGCAGCAACAACATCAGCAGCACCAGCAACAGCAACAACAACAGCATCTTCAGCAGCAACAGCTGCAGACCTCAGCGCGTCGCGTGGTAACGGGCGTCGAGACGCACGCCCCAGCCGTGGTGCTGTCCGGAGAGCAACGTGAGGTGGTGCTTGATGGCGAGAATCTGGAGGATCAGCGACCAGTACAGCCGCCAGTGTCGCTCACAGCGCCGACAACAGCAGCAGCAGCTGCAGGAGGTGGATTAGGAGGAGTGGGTACAGGTGCATCGGGATCAGCCGCTGCAATCGAACTGGATACGGAAATACATCAGACACATCACATTAGCAACGAGGAGAGTGAGACGAGCGCGCAGCAGCAGTTGCAACAGCAGCAACTGTTGCTAGAGAAGAAGCAGCAGCAACAACATGCACGCGGCAAACCCCGTCCGGCGGCCTCGCTCGATCTGGAGTCCGAGGACGAGTCCGAGGATGAGTGGCTGCTAAGTGATAGGCATGACCTGCCGCCGCGACGACAGCCGGATGAGCGCAGCATGCGCAGCTTGCGCAGCAATCGTCGCCATTATAGCAGCAACAACACGAGCAACAACTACGAAGGCGAAACAGAGGACTCGGCGCGTGCTGTGGGCGGCGGCGGAGCCGGCGGAGGACCAGCTGGCCACAACGAGAGCAACAGCAGCAGCAAATCGGGCCGTGATATGAAGCGGCGCAGCCGTGATGCGGATCAGCATCGCAGGCATGAGCCGGAGCGCAGTGGCAGAGAGCGCAGCGACAGAGAACGGGACCGCGAACGGGAGCGAGAACGGGAGCGTGAACGTGAACGGGAACGTGAAAGGGAACGCGAAAGAGAGCGTGATCGCCATACGTGGCGACGCGACGATACATCATACCGGATGTCGCGGTACAGCAACAACAACAGCAACTACGACGGCGAGTCGGACGCAGCCGTCCAGGCGGCAGCCAGCGATGGCGGCGGCGGTGCCGGCAGCGGCACTGGCGGACGCAAAAGCAAGGGAAGCCGTCACAGCCGCAACGCTGTGCCAGCGGACATCGACTACGATGACTATGAGATGCGTTCGATGCCACGCGACACAGGCGGACGCAAAAGCAAGGGAAGCCGTCACAGCCGCAGCGGTGTGGCAGCGGACATCGACTACGATGACTATGAGATGCATTCGATGCCACGCGGCAGCAGTCACTATCGCTCGAGGCGCTCGGAGAAGCAGGCGCCCTCCTCGCAGCAGGACAAACTGCGCAGCAGTCGACGCAGCCATGATGGCGGGGAGCGAGCGCGGCACTCGCATCATGCGGACTGGCAGCAACAGCAATGGGATCCACGCACCTACGAGGGCTACCGCAACAAGAGCTCGCGCAACAGCGACCTCAAGAAGGACTCGGTCAATGGCAGTATGCAGTATGCAAATCCAACGGCCGGCTACGATCCGTTCAGCATCTACGAGCAGATGTCGTGTGATCCGCGCGCCTATATGGACATGTATACCAAGCTGTATGGCCAGATGATGATGAGCGCTGCGGTGAATGCGGGCGCCGCAACGAAGGCAGTGAAGCATCCGATGCACGATCAACTGATCGGCATGGATCCGAGGGCTTTTGTGGACCGCACCGGCGCTGGCTCCGCGGCTGGCGTTGGCAACGAGGACGCGCTGCTCAGTGAGCGGGAAAGGTAAGTGCCACGGATAAACATGTAGCCAACGTCAATCTCAATCCATGCACGCCAACTTTGCAGATTGAGCAGTTGATCCATTAGGCTAGTTCACTAGTTGTTTGGTTTATCTATGCTAATCCATGGGTCTTAACTAGCTAATGCCACTAATTCCATCGAAATGGGCCAAACTCTCAATAGAATATCAACTAAATAGGCACAGAAACGTATTGAAATGAAACACTTTCACAAATACTTTAACCAAGCACTTATTAATATATATTAATCATGTCGAAAAATTAGGAATCAATCGGGAATGAAACACTCGAGGAGTTTTGTTTGTTAGTAATAATCGTGGAATCAATTGGGAATGAAACACTCGAGGAGTTTTCTTTTTTCGAAGCGTCAGTAGCCTTTGTGGCTGATATCTGTTTATGGAACGACTGGAAATGAAATGCCCGTTATAAATATGATTAAAATTCTATGGCTATATGACTATAAGGGAGTGTGGGAACGATTAGGAAATGAACACTTGACTATTAGTTTACGTTCGCCTGGAACGACTGGAAATGAAACACTTAAGTTATCTAAACTTACATTCGACTGGAACGACTGGAAATGAAACACTTAAGTTATCTAAACTTTATTCAAGCTCAGCAATTACAGCTTTTTCATAGGAACATTTGGAATGGAACATTTATGAATTTGGAAAGCTTCATTTAGGCATGAAACTTAGTAAAAAAAACTCAAATAATTTCAGTATTGGAAATGAATGTTTCATTCCAGTATTGTTGTTTCATTCCAGCGTTCTTCAGATGTAAGATTGTTAAGATCAAGCCAGTATTAGTTGTATATGGAATATTTATATAGATTATATGAGTAGAGTATTATAATATGTACATATAGAATTCATCAACTCTCATCTGCAGAGTTGCGTTTTTTTTTTGGCCAGAGTCAAACAAATGCTCGTTACTCGTTACTCTTTTATGGTTATTCGTTACTCGTTACTTTAACTTTTTTGTTACCGTTATTCTCTTACAACTCCTTGGGCATGTTGTCGTAGCTACCTTTACTTACCTCAACTCAATTCACCTCACTTATTTGCTGATCTCCTTTTACTTTGGTGCTAACGAGCGTCACTTGCTCTCGCTGCTTATATTTGTTTAGTTTCGTTGGCTTACTCGTTATGTTACTTAACATTATGTTGTCTAACATTGAGCTAACAGCGGCGCTGCCAAGAAATTTCCCTCAAAATTCCCAGCGTAAATAATTATGTGTTATCCCCCAGATCCAATCAAGCCGACTATCTCTCGCTCGCTCGCTCTCATTCTCTCTCTCTCTCTCTCTACCATCCACTGTCATTCTCTGTCATTACCTCACACTAGTTCGTTTGTCGATTAGCTCGCTGCGCTTTGTGTAACTCCCCCCCCCCCCCCCCCAAAGAAGTACTACTTACTAGCATTCCAAGTACTGCTCGCTGCAGTTCTGCTGTCTTCTTCTACTAACAGCAACAAGAATAACAACCAACAACCAACAACAAGCAATTAATGTTTTTCGTTTCTAACAACAACTCGAACAACCACACACTTACACACACACACTCACACACACACAACAACAACCAAACGCCGTCATGTGCTCCCTCTTTAGGTACACACACGCATACATAACACAAGCAAATGAATTCCATCGTCGTCGCCAACAACTGAATCTCTATCAGCAACAACAACAACAACAGCAACAGCAGATGCAACAACAACATGATTATTCGGATCTATTGAACAGCACGCTGGGTGGCGATGACAGCGCCAGCCTCTATGGCAGCGATACACACAAGAACAATCGACATCTCAGGATGGCATCCTATGGCATCTCCAGCGCTCGTTCGTTAAGCAATTTGAACTGTGAGGATGCGACAATAGCCGGATATAAGCGTTATTATGCTGGCTCGGAATGCGGCGTTGATATCAGGTGGTCTCTACAAAGAAAAAAAAAAAAAAACAAAAACAAACCCAAAACTCTCGCTCGCTCTCTCTCTCTCTCTGCCTCTCTCTAACACTCATGCTAAATGCTCATCAAAGTAGAGAATAGAACAGCTGACTTTGGCATGCCAAAGTTTGGATACTCTTGCAGTGCTCCGAGCAGATTGATTATAAAGCTAGCGAGTGCTTAGCCTAGACTTAAATGGAGCTTAAAGTCAACTAAATATGCCCAGTACAAAGCACTAAAAATGGGCATAAAGTATACTTGATCGGAACAATGATATCGGGTCTCTCAGCACGGTTCAAAGTATATCTTTGTCCGACTAGTGCCCTCTTGTATTACCAAAGCTTTGAATATGATAACTCCCTATACAGTTAAGTAAGCGAATACTCAAGGCATGTATAGAAATCTAGAGTTGTTCATGAAACGAAATGCCGCTTATATGATTCATTATTCCAATGCGAACGACTCCAAGAGAATAGAGCTGTGAGACCCAATTAAACAAAAACTTGCTTCAATTTTCTCTATGCCCATTGCAAGAGTATCAGATTAAAAAAGCATCACAAGCGAAATTCAAAATTCATCCTAGACTGTGCTATTTCCAAAAAAAAAAAAAAAAAAAAAAACATGGTTCCAAAGTTCTTCATGCATCCACACATAAGAAACACATCTTCTACATCTATCTATGCCATTATAGTGCTGCCTATCTATCCTCTGCATAGAGTTTTCCTCTGCTCCAAATTTGTGCTTTATTGACATGAAATTTTCTGAAAATTTCAGCTTTTTAGCTGTTAGTTGCGCTGCTTAGACATCAATTATGTAAATATCTTTCCATATATACACACAACATTTGGGACTATGAACACACATATTGATCGTTCGGAAAAGATGGATAGTATCTGCGCGAAGGCGTTCCTAAATGTTCTCAGCTCTGTTAATGTTAATGTGACGCTGTTAATGTTGGCTGTCGCCTGTTGCTGTTGCCAATGCTTGCAATACACTCATAGAAAATACTATGTATGCATTTATGTTGTGTTTGATAACATAAAGTGCTATTAACAGCGCTTCATTAACAGTTAACAGCAGCTTAACAGACAAGATTCCGAATGCTTGCAATCAGCCTAAGCCTTAACTTAACATAGCGAGGTCTCTGTTATCTTAACAGCTGCTTAACAGACAACAATGAAGCTCAGGGATTTCATTGAATTGTGAAAAAGGTCTTAGAAAAGTAACTGTAAAACTGCAAATATATACATCTGATGTAACCTATTGATACATATACATATGTATATGCAGTCTTTTAATAGCTAACTGTTGTGCTGAGGCTCTCCAAGATTTTGGTCCGCTTAATCATGAGACGTCTCTCTCTCTCTCTCTCTCTGTCTCTCTCTATATATCTTGATGATAGACAGCTAGCTTTTACTATAGGAAAGTTTTCTCATTTATCAGATGGTGTACCTGGTACTCTCCGTGTATATATGTCTTGACAATCTATCTAATTTGTTTATGGTGTTTGCTATAGGGAGTAATTGGGGGAAAACAAATGTAAAACACTGCCAACTCTTTAGACCCGCTGTCAAGCCTAGACGTTACACTGCCACGCCCCTTTTTGCATGTATTTTTGCTTTGGAATTATACTTTTGGTTTATTGATTTATGATTTATGATTTTCGTATAATGCCTGTTGCTGTTCCCTATGAAAAGCCCATCACGATTCTCGACTAATCTTGTAACTCTTTGTGCCCATCGCTTAGAGCTGCTGTTGGTGGTGCAACAACAGCGACTCTCGACAGCAATGCGGATGCCACGGCAATGGGCAGCATGAGCGTGGCGCGTCCGCCGCGCCGTCGCACACCGCTGCTGCACAATCAGCCGCATCTGGTGGCCAACTACTCGATGAGCGTGCTGCTGCGTGTGCGGCCCATGTACGCTGGACCCGGACGCTTGCGCAACGAGGTGGATGTGGCAGCGCCCAGGATCAAGGATGCCACCAGCAGTCTGCTGCGCGCCTATCCCGGCCCGTTGCAGGGTCGCAAGCTGCACAAGGACAAGATCATTAGCTTCTGCAAGGAGCAGATACGCTTGGGCCCATCGCGCTCCTGCAGCATTCTGTACGCCACACAGACAAAGCCGCTGGGCAGCGTGGACAAATATCGTGCCTCGCACGCGTTAATGTGGAATCTACTCATACTGCTGCTGCGACAGAATGGGGTAAGTCGACGGCTTGACCTTTGCCCTTACACTTAACAGCAGGTTAACATCGTCGCATCCCTTTCCAGGTCATTGCCGACACGGATGTGGGCGATCTGCTGCTGGAGAATCAGCGCGAATATCCGTATGCGCCGGAGCCGGAGGCGGATGCCGAATCAGCGGACACCGAATCAGCGGATGCTGACTCAGCGGCTGCGCGTATCGTGGCAGATCGTAGCGGGACGGCCAATGACTCAGATGGCGAGGCTGTGACAAAGGCACCAGCTGCCGCTGGGGCTGCGGAAACTGAACAGGATGGCGATGCAGATGCGGCTGGCACAGAGCCGCCCATGTCGGAGCAAGCTGCCACCGACAAGTTTCGCAGCTTTGTGCTGCGCGGCAACGTCGAGGAGGCGCTGCAATGGGCCACCGATCACAACCTGTGGACGCACGCGTTCTTCTTGGCCCTCTACGAGGATCGCTATGCCCTCACAGATGTGGCACAAAAGTTTCTCAGTCGCGCCATCAAAGCGAACGATCCGCTGCAGACGCTCTATCAGATGAAGAGCTGTCATACGCCCGCCTGCGTGAGCCAGCTGCGCGACGAGCAGTGGGGCGACTGGCGTTCGCATCTCTCCATCCTGGTGACCAATAAATCGCGCCAGCCCGAATACGATCGCAGCTCGGTGGTTGCCCTGGGCGATACGCTCTTTCAACGCGGCGACATCTATGCGGCGCATTTCTGCTATCTAGTTGCACAGGAGGAGTTCGGACGTTACGACAGCGGTGCCACGGAACTGACCACGCTGACAGCCAATGTGCCCAGGTGAGCAGAGAGTGGGAGTGGATTAAGCTGAGAAATCGATCGAGGGAGCAGGCATAGATAAGAATAATCGATAGTTCAAACTATAACTGCCCCCTCTCTATTTATCGATGAGTGTCATCACTAGATATCGATTAGCAAACTCTGATCGATTCAAATGCTTCTAGTTACAAGGACAGCTCGCACTTTATTCATTCAACCGTGCTTTCCTTTGCAGGCTCATCTTGCTGGGCGCCTCTCACTACAAGCCGTTCAATGAGTTTGCCAGCAACGAGGCAATCATCATGACGGAGATCTACGAGTACGCACGCTCGCTGTACGATAACAAGTTCAGCATTGTGAACTTCCAGCATTACAAATTCCTGTTGGCCACACGCATCCTGGACTATGGGCAACATTTCCGCTGCACCAACTATCTGGAGCAGATAGCCAATCACATTGAGCTCAAGCCGGATAGCTACGATGCGGACTTTATAAAACGAGTAAGCTCTATAGACATTCATATATATATGTATAGATGTATATGGTAATATCTGATATTGTGGTTTAGGTTTGCGGACTGGCCGAGCGCTTGCGCTTTTACGATCCCATACTGATCAATCGTGTGTCCTTTGCAAGTCCAACGAATGCAACAAACGGCGGTCAGGCGGCGCCACAAGTCGGTGCACCTGAGGAAAAGGAATGGCTGCGTCAGCTGCGCGCGCTGGCTGATCAGGTGAGTTGTGGCAGCTGTTGCATGCTCGACAATTGTTAACGGTTTCATTTGCAGCAGCCACAAGGGCAACAACATCTAGAGCAGCAGCAACAGCAGGCGGACATTGATCAGCAATTCGTGGATTTGAATAAGCAAATGCGCGAGCTTAACATGCAATATGAGGACACCATGCAGCGTGAGCAGGAGACGCAGCAGGAGCACCAGCAACAGCAGCGACAGCAGCCGGAATACTATGAGCAATCGGCTCAAGTGCAGCCGAGTCACGAGCAAGCGCTCACCGATAGCTATGCGCCGCCCCTGTACTACGATCCGAATACAGCACAGCAGCAACAGCAACAGCAGCAGCAGCAACAACAGCAACAGCAACATCTGTATGATTCCTCACAGCAACAGTTGAAGCCGAGCGCTGTCTATGGGCACATTGAGACTGCAACCGAGGCATATGGCAGCCACAATACGCAGGCCTATGATGCACAGCCAGCAGCAACATCTGGCTACGATTATTGGCCCGGGGATGGACAGCAGCCGTTTGGCGATGAGGTAGGTGTAGTAGCAGCAGCCGCAACAGCAGCAGCAGTAGCGGCAACAGTTGCGTCGCACTTTTAGTTACAAATTTTGCTCAGAGCCCATACATTCTTCTTCTTCTTGGTTATAAATTTTGTGCATTTTATATGATTATACAAATTTGATTTAGATTTAAACTCGCTGTTGTGGTTGGCATTAAGTTTATGATTTGTTTTATGTAGTTTTATTTTGGAAATTGTTCATAATTTTGTTAAGAGCGACAATTGTAAAAGCGCGCTGCATGCAATTCTCAATCAGCAATCTGTTGCTAATGTTTCTAATCACACACACACACACACACTTGGAATGCAGCTGGCGCAGATGGAGAGCAATGACCAAATTGCTGACGACAGCAACAACATGAGTAGCAGCAATCTAGACACTAGCAACAATATTGTAGCAACAGCAGCAGCTGAAACTGTAGCTGAAGCTGAAGCTGAATTAGATGCTGATGTGGAGCAAACACAGCTGAAACAATTGCAGCTGCCGGAGCCAAGTGCTTACAGCAGCAACAGCAAGAGCAGCAGCAGCAGTAGCAGCAACATAATGGACCATAGCAACAATCGCTTTAAACACAATGCCTTAAAGCTGCACGCTGCTGGCAATGGCAAGCAAATGCATTGCGCCAGCCATGACCAGGACAAGAGCAAACAATTGTCGCGCAAATTGCAATTTGGCAACAGCAGCAGCAACGCCAACAATATTGCGGAAATGACTGCAACAACAACAGCGAAGCCATTTAATTTGAATGATGTAAGTAGCATTATAGCCATAAATAAACATAATGCTACCAGCAACAGCAGAAGCAACAGCAGCAGCAGCAATTATGCAACAGCAACAAGCAACGCCACATTAACAACAATTGCTAGTCGCGTGAATAGTTTACAAAGTAGCAACAATTTGATAAATGTTGTGCCCAAAACATTAACCACGCCCACGCGCTTCATACCAGCCAAGCCGGTGTTAGCCAAGCCAGCCACAACAACGACAGCAACAGCAACAAGCACAGTAGCAGCAACAACAGCCACAGCGGCAGCAGCAACAGGCGGTGTTAAGCGCGTCAACTTTGATCTGCCCACGACAATTGATGAGGCAGCGGAGCAAGACTGCGATATCGATAACGCTAATGATAACGATAGCGATAACAGCAAGAGCTACAGCCTAGCGCTGACCAAACACAGCACGAGCAACAACTATAGCCTAAGTAAAAGCACCAGCAGCAGCGGCAAAAGCAAATCTCATATTGTATTCAATGGAACCTATCCGATTGATATGCCATTGAGCGCTGCTCAACAGCAGCAGCAGCAGCGCAGCAGTTACGATGCTGAGGCGAATGCTGATCGCAGTGAGATGCTGCGCTATCGATATATGATGCATGATTATGTTATTAACGAGGATGCCGAGGGTGAGGAGCTGGCCGAGGATGACTATGACGATGATGATGATGATGTGGACGAGGATGACGATGATGATGATGATGAGAACGATGTTGGCTATGACGAATACGATGATTATTATGTGCTGCAGCGCAACGATGATTTTCTCAGCAAATTGGGCATCATCAAGCAGCGGCAACGGTACCAGCAGCAGCCGCAGCAGCAGGAGCAGGAGCAGCATCACCGGCAACAACATCGTCAGCGACAGCCAGTTGCAGTAGCAGCGGCTGCCACGCCTCAACATGTGTGGTCAATGCAGGAGCTAATTGCCAACCCGGCCATACCGATCAACTATAAGAAAATGTGCACCGAAGTGGAGCAGAGCTTGAGCAAATTCGAAGCCTATTTGGATGCGAAAAAGCAAACAACAACTACAATAACAACAGCAACAGCAGCGACTGCAAAGGCAACACCCAGAATGGGCGTGGTACGCACATTCGACATCGATGCCCCCACCGATGATGGCAATGGCGGCGCCGGCTTGGCTCTTAGCACTAAGAAACAGTTATAAATCGCAATATGTAAAAGCAATGCGCACAGCGTTGCCAGACTGCATAAAAAAGAAGAGGAAAAGAACACGCTGCGCGCGTCGTTTGATTGCTGCTCGTGACAGCTTTTCATTTTCGCTCTCTTTCACTCTCTCTCTCTCTTACTTTGTCTGTCTCTGTCTCTGTCGCTCGCCTTTTAAGTACCTGCGCGCAATTCAGAATCAAAGACATACATACATATGTATGTATGTACAACAGTTAACTGTAAAAATGGCACTCTGTGATTTCATATGCAAACAAATAATGTTTAGGCAATATATTATACAGTTATATACAAAACACAAGAACTAAATGCAAAATTGTAAGCTTAAGCTATAGAAATATTCAATTGCAATTCGATGAGCGCCTGGTTTAAGTTTCTATTTTTGACTGCGCCAGTTGAGTAACTAAAATCTCATTTTATGTATTTCACTAACTTGAAATCTATATATCTATCTATTTACTGTCTATATATATATACATTTATATATATATTTATATATTAATATATATTTATGTATGTGTGTTATCGCACTTTAACTAATTTCTTTGCTTTACGTTTGCCAAATAACCAAAACTAATCAACTGCCATTTCTCCAAACCCCTACCAAATCCAAAAAAAAAAACTCAAAAACGTTTCATGTCTGCAAAAAAAAAAAATCGCACGCACATTTATAAAAAACCAACAACAAATTATCGAAAACACCAACAACCACCACAACACTCGATCAACAGCAACATCAGCAAAGGCTACCCACAATTTCGATGCCAAAATCAAAGAGTTACGATGACGACGATGGAGCTGTTACGGCCGGAAATTCTACATCCGGCAGTGCAACAGCAACGACAGGCAAACAGCAGCAGCAACAGCAACAGGCCGGAGCCGGCGGCTTGCCAAGGTAAGAATGCAGCAATGCAGCAAATCCAATAAAGAAAATCTTAATCCTTTACATGCCTTACAGCGGACAGGGCAACCAGAACTCCGGCTGGTTTGGTGGGCTGTGGAACAAGTTTTCGCTGAAGCCCAAAAATCAAATGATTCTGCCGGATGACAAGAATCCGACAATTGTTTGGGATAAGGAGCGCAAGTGCTGGACAAACACTGAGGGCAATGCCGATGAGGCGGAATCATTTAAGCCGCCACCAAAGATGAGCGACATGGGCGCCACACCAGCACCAGCTCTCAATTCCTTGGGTAATGTGCCAACGCCAATGGCGGCGCCAAATCTGTTGCCACAGCAGTCTATGACTGCACCGGAGCTGTCCAACAATGCGAATGTCTATGAGAATCAAGGGGAATACGATTACGGATCGGGCTATCAGGAGACAATGTATGCAGGCGCACCAGCAGCAGCCGAAATCCCTACAATGCCTGCGCCAGCTGCCTCGCCGGCACCTCCAGTACCGACAGCAACCGCAGCCGCAGCAGGAGCAGGAGCAGCAACGGTGCCTGGTGGCGCGCAGCCAAAGCTTCAATCGAACATGTTCAAAATTAAGCGCAATCGCAGTACGTGTGGCAGCTAGCCAATGTTGTTGCCAATATTCATGAATTTGCATTGTTTTTATTGCAGCGCTGAAGAACTCCTACGTTGATGTATTCAATCCATCTGGTGCGCCCATCTCGGCAGCGCCACAGAATGTGCTGGCGCCAGCAATGGCGCCGGTTGCTGTGCCACAAGGCGGTTTCTTTGTGCCTGGCGCGATGCCAATGCAACAACAGCAGCAACCACAACAACAACAACAGGCGCAGCAGCAGCAGCAACAATAGCAGCAATTGGAGTAGCGAATGAAAATGTTAACAAATAATATTATATAGAATTCCCAAGTAATACGTAAGCAACACAAGAGCTGAACAACTACAACAACAACAACAACAACAACATCGACAACGACACACAAACACGAGCAACAACAAAAATACTTTCTTTTATAACTTTCTGCATGCTGGATAGGACAGACAGATAAAACACGAGACAAATATAACGAATTGGCAGCTTCACTGCGTGTGTTTTCGTTGTTTACTTCGATTTTGTTTTTGTTTTTCGTTTCGCTTCCTTCCTATATCTGTCCTTACAAAATCAGCCAAGCAAACCGTAATTGTATGACTGTGTGCGTTTAGTGAAATTGATATCAAATTTATGTATGATTAGCGAAAAAGAAAAAAAAAATATATATATATATATAAATGTAAATTTGTATTTCCCCTCCTTATGGAAACGATTGGAATATGCCATTCAGCCACACCTCCTCCCCCACCCAAGCAAGAAAATCGTTTGCTTAACTAAATATATATATATATATATATATATATATATATATTATATTAATTAATTCATTATTCTCTTGTATTTTTGCATAAATTTTAGTCGTACGATTCTTAAATTCGATTCTTGATTTACGTTGATAGAAAAAGCAAAGCGTGTACGTATTGTTGAATGGAAGAGAAAGAGTATGAGAAGAAAAGAGCAGTTTCGAAATGTTTCAAAATATATATATATACATATTTATAAGCAAAAGATTATTGAAAGCGAAAAGGAAAAATTTAGTTGTTCTACTTTTTGCATTAATTCAATGTATAAATATATATATATATACATATATTGATATACATAATTCATATTTATCAAATATTCCATTTGCTTCAATGTTTTTTTTTTGTTTTTTTTTTTTTTTTGTATGCAGAAACAATGTTAATTTTTGATTGTTACGACTTTTTGTCTCTATGTGTTAATTATTATAATTTTTTGTGTAAAATCAGAATTAATTTAATTTTTAGTTACCTAAAACAGAAAAGAAAAAAAAAAAAACAAACTGGTGCAGGCAAAAATAAAACAAATCGATTTAAAAATACAAATACAAAATGAAATTTATAACTTATATATATATGAATGAAATATATATATATATATGAATATTGTGCACTTATGTATGATGTACAAAAGCAACTAATTGGTATATCGTATATAATGCTATAATTAAAGAAATTGCATTATACAAACCCGAAATGTACACAAAGAGCTCACATATGATTACGCCTATACGGATATATATATAAATATAGTATTTATATATATATATAGGCAGAGCTAAAATTGACACTTTTTTCTCTCCCTTAGAAATTTTATTATTTAATTAGCCTATAAAAAAATAAAACAAAATAAATAAATTCATAAATAAATTTGAAATTCTGTGTTTTGCCATTTAGAATGTATTCCATCACATTTGTGGGAAAGAGATGCCAATAGAGGAAGGCGGATTTGGGGAAAACAGTTCATATTTGCATTGGCGGAACTAATTTGGCGCAGGGCTGCACAACTTTGCTGGCCTTTTGAACAATTAACTCAGTTCATATTGCATAGGCTCCACTTCAAATTATGGCAGTTCCATCACTGGATCTGTTAAGCTCTTTTGTAACGTCTTGCACAGTTCAAAGAGATGATCTACTATTAGCTAATTATGTTTTATATTTTTATATTTATTTATATAAAGCTAACATTTTTTTTTTGTATAAAATACATATATAATCGTTATGGTATACAGGGTATTTTCTATTCGTCACTTCTTTCACAACATTTCTTTTAGGTTAGTTGACGAAATTTCTATAAATTTTTCTGCATGAATTTGGCAACATTTTGTAAGTCATGCACAAAGTTAACTTTATCTTATGCTAATTGTTTAAACTGTTTGCTTATTGTTTAATTGTCTACATTTTCATCATCACTAAGCAGCTCCTCGTCGCCGCTGCTGCTGCTGCTCTCCGAGGAGGAGTCGACGCCAAAGCTATCTGCCAATGAGTAAATGTCCTTCAGCTCGGGCAGCTGCTTCGTTGGTTTTTCTGGCTTCGATGGCTCTGATGGCTCAGCTCGCTCAGCTGGATCATCTGTCTCGGCCTTGGCACGTTTCGCGGCCGTTGGTTGCGGATCACTGCTAGCTGCCTCCACTTCCTCATCTGCAAAGATCGAAAGCTACAGCGATTTGTATTGAATAGGTCGAGTGTAAAACTTACCGCTATCAATCGGCTCAAGGCCAGCAGGTGGACGCTGTTCGTAGCTGATGTATATGGTTGGATATTCGACAATTGTCTTGCCCGCCAGGTTCGAGCGGAGTGTTTTGTAGGCTGCCAGTGGATAGCAGCGTTGGCCACTCCGTTTGACGCCCTCGGCACGCAGCCAGAGGCTGAGCTCGCCAATGCCAGCGGTCTGATGATGTTGCAGCACCTTGCGGTGTGTGAGGGCCAAGTCCTGCTGTATATCCAGATATTTCTCCAGCAATTGTTCGAGTGTTTGCTGTTCACTGCAGCGCTTTTCCACGAAGCGTGTCGGCGTTTCGCTATCCATATGAACAAACAGCCATTCGATTTGCCAGTAGATGCAGCGCTCCTTCCAGTTCAGATAAGTGGTGTTCTCCTTGTGCCGGCTGAAGTTGTCCAGCATGAATTGCAGACGCGTGCCGCGCTCTGTGGCTGCATTGCGAAGCCGATGCAGTGGCAGAGGCAACTGTCGCTGCTGCTGCGTATAGCGTTTGCACGGGTCCTTCTTGCGATGCTCGGCATAGCGGGTGCACTCCTCGAGGAAGCAGTAGTCGCTCATGAATTCACGCTCGGTCATTTCGCTGATGGGCATGAATTTGGTGCGATCCCGTTTGCCGTCGCACTCCAGCTCCCGCTTGTGGATCTGTACGCAACTGAGGCAGCACGTTTTCACCTCGCATTTGGGGCAGGCGTAGCGCGCCGGCTGGCTGGCGCAGACCTCGCAGTTACCCAGACGCGAAATCCGACTGTTTGTGTGTGTGTGCAATAGTATGAATTCAATTATATTTAATTTTGTATTTTATGGCACTTACCTAGATGCTGGCACATCAGTTGTTTCCGTCATGTCTTTTATTATTATTGTTTACACGTGCGTGCACTCATACACTCACTCACGCACTGATACACTCACTCATGCTCACACGTACGCAAGCACACGCATACAGCAGCTAACGTAAACACAGCAAGCACTGAAATTATCGCAATTTTGTAGTTATGCCATTCACACGCTCACACGTGCAGCGTGTATGAAGTGTAGAAACGCGGTTTTTTCGGTTGAAACTAAACATAAATTTTAAATGATTTCTACTAGTGAAACAAAAGCTGCCAGCCTACGGTGACACCGGTGCCACTGTACACTGCTTTGTAAATGACATTTCCGGCCACTTAACACATTATAATTGTTAATAGAATAGAAATTTGCTGTGAACATTAAAAAAAAAATGTAAATATATTGAACCGCGAGAATGCGCCTGTGTGTGTAGGTATGTTTGTGTGTGTCTACATGCGTGTTTTATCGATGTTGCCACCTAGCAAATTTTTGTTTGAAATGTATCGTTATCGCTATTGCCGATATTAACTGTAAGCGATATTTATCCACTTGTTGCGAAATCGCGCCTTATCAAATATACGTTATCTTTGAATTTCTTTTGATTTTGCATGCTTAAAAATCAATAAATGAAATATTTGCATGTGTAAATTTGTGTGTCATCGTTGCATGTCCGATTAATGAACACATTGATCTTATCTAATCTTTTCTTGGTCGTGCACGCATCCATATTGTTTATATTATAAATATGTCAATTCACTTTAGAAGTTGATCAATTATATATTTTAACGTAGAGCTTAACATTGATAGCAAGAGAAGCACTGAGAGCGATAGAGAGAGCTTTAACATAGACAGAAAGAGAGAGTGAGAGAGAGAGAAAGCGTAGAACGTAATAGAATGCCATTGCGAAAGCCTCTTCGCTTAGTACGAACAATAGCAACGATCTGCCTGGATGTAGCATTATTGAGCGGCACCAGACGGATGAACAACACAATCAAATTGCGCCAGTTGGCCACAAAACCGCCCACACTGAAGGCGCTGCAGAGGCCAGCTGTCGGTATTAATGGCTGCTCCCAGCCGCAGCCGGATCAGATGAAGTACTCGTTCTCGGAGCTCGTCTTCTCGGATCGCCGTAGGACGCTCACCGAGCAGGATGCTCGAGAGGAAGCGGAATATAATGTAAGTTAACTTCCTGGCTGGGGTGCATAGCTCTCTTAATTGTTGTTGCTTCTAGGCTGACATTGAGCAGCTGAAAGATCTGCAGTCGAATCGGGAAAGCATCCAGAACTCTATTAACACTCGCTGCGATACGCTGGCCATTACATTGAAGTATCTAGAGCGGAGTGGCTTAACCTTAGAAGATGTGGAGAAGCTGTCCGTTATTCATGTAGCCGGCACCAAGGGCAAGGTACGTAGCTTCTGTCAACTCCCTTCACCCAATTCCAACACCTGCCGCTTTTCCTGGTTGATAAACAATACGAAATTAACACGAGGTGCCAAAACAATAATAGAAAACAAGTCTAGCTTCACGTTTACCTGCTTCTATAAATACATATGTATATATATATATATATATATATATATATATATATATATATATATATATATATATTTGAATAGTAGGAAATTGGCTTAAAAAGTTCATCAACTATTCAAAGATATTGCATATACATATATTGAGTTGACCAAAAGATTAGATAGGGCAAATTTTCATTAAGTTAACTATCTATTGATAAACTCTAAGCACTTAACACCTTTGAAATGATTCAAAATCCAAACGGAATTTGATAAAAACAAATATTGTTTTTTTTTTTTCGTTTTGTTTTTAGATTTATTTTTTTTCTGATTTCATTTTTTGTTTTTAGAATTTAGTTTTCTATGAAACAGAAATCAGGAATCTAGAGAGTTTCTTCATACAAACGACAAATAGAACAAAACCAATATACTCATTTCACTTTCGTGAATGAGTATAAAGACTGAGTACGTTTAATTCATAGTTTTAGCAAAAAAATATTTAGTTGAGTATAATTATAAATTATAATTATAATTATTAATTATAATTATATAATTATAGTTATATTGAAAACGAAAGTTTCAAAAATCAATTAGAAAAGAATATGAAATATTAAAAATTATTTTGTTTCTATGCTTCTTTATTTACAAAATTTTACATATTTTTTAATTTTTATATTAGTATTTATTAAAAAAATATGTATATGATTTTGTTTTAATATTTATTTATTTTTTGTGTAATATATTTGTTTATTTAGATACATAAACATAAACATATATAATTGTACGTATTTTCTCACAGTGTATGACATAATTAGCATGTTCATTGACAACTGAGAACTGATAGCTGATAGCTGATAAGTGAGAAGTGAGAAGTGAGAAGGGAAAAGTGTTAATTTTATATGTGAATAGCGAATGCAATCTGTGCTGGATTCGGCTAGAACTATTTTAGTTGTTTTGATTTGATGCTGTGACTGAGTTTGGTTTCATTTAGGGCTCCACTTGTGCGCTGACCGAGTCGATATTGCGGCAGTATGGAGCACGGACGGGCTTCTACAGTTCGCCCCATTTGGTGTCCACGAACGAGCGCATACGGATCAATGGCGAGCCGCTGGCCAAGGCGAAGTTCACGCATTTCTTCAGGCTGGTCTACGATCGTCTGCTGTTCGGTCGGGAGCATGAACGGGATATGCCGGCGTTCTTTATGTTCCTGACCATCGTCGGGTTCCATGTGTTCATCGCGGAGCGCGTGGATGTGGTGGTGCTGGAGGTGGGCATCGGCGGTGAGCTCGACTGCACGAACATTTTGCGCAATGTGCGCACGGCGGGCATCACGTCCCTGTCGCTGGAGCATACTCAAGTGCTGGGCAACACCATCAAGCAGATCGCCTGGCAGAAGGCGGGCATCATCAAGCCCGGCGCCCACGTCTATACGCACGTGACGCAGCCGGAGTGCCTGCAGGTGATACGCGAACGGGCAGCCGAAAAGCACGCCCAGCTCTTCGAGGTGCCCCAGGCCGAGGAGCTATTCGCCCTCAATCAGCGCTCCGACTTTCTGAACAGCTGCAACGACTATGTTCGACTCAATGGGTGTCTGGCCATCGCGTTGGCCTACGACTGGCTGCGCCAGTCAACGGGTCGACTGCACCGCGACTATCCCCTCAACTGGCTGCAGCTCACCGACGAGGTGCTCCACGGCATCAGCCAGGCCAATTGGCCCGGTCGCTGCCAGCTGGTCCAATACGAGAACATGCGCATCCATCTGGATGGAGCCCACACAGTGGAGAGCATACGCGTCTGCTGCAACTGGTATCGGAAGAGCACAAAATCAAGGTATGCCATGGGTGACATGAGATGTAGTTGATGTGTATTCTATACTAATTATACTTGGCATACTTTATCACATCATATCATGCTCCTATCTATTCTCTGCATTCCACGAGTACTATCTATGTCCATATGCTGTATTTTGGAACCAGATCATCTGTACTATCTATGTCCTGTACTCCTTTAACTATCTATTACATCTGTCTATCTTTCCATCTATAAATCTATCCACGTATCCAATCATATCTACTATCAATCTTATCCCTACTATCCTATGCTATCTTCTACTATCTATACAATCCTTACCATCTATCTATATAGTTATACAATCGACACTATATCTACTATTCTACATCTATCTATCCTTCCCATACATATCATCTATATTATCTGTACCAATAATGCTATAGTTATACATTCTACACTATATCTACTATCCACACTCTGTTCTTTTCCATCCCATGCCATATTTACTATCTATCCTACATCTATCCTTCCTATACATATTATCTGTACCAATAATGCTATAGTTATACATTCTACACTATATCTACTATCCACCCTCTGTTCTATTCCATCCCATGCCATATTAACTATCTATTATACATCTATCTATCCTTCCTATACCTATTATCTATATTATCTGTACCAACAATGCTATTGGTACTATCTACCGTCTATTCTGCTACTATTTCTACTACTATGTCTTTTCTCTACATCATCTATATTCCATATTCTATTCTGATCTCTCTCTCTCTCTTTCTATTTACAGTCGCAATCCAAGTATCTTGGTCTTTAATCGCACTGGTGATACGGATACAAAGGCCCTGCTGCAGGTGCTGCAGCAGTCGTGTAGCTTCGATATGGTTTGCTTTGTGCCCAATTTGTCCAGCGCCAAGGCCAATGATCCCAACCAGACCAGCGTCTGCTACAGTGATGAGGCGCAGCGGGAGCGAGCCAGCCTGATCGCCGAAGCCTGGCAGCAGCTGTGCGATGCTAATAAGCAGGTCAACCGCGGGCGAATGTACAACACGGTCTGGGATGCCTTCGTTGAGATGCGCAAACGTTATCCGGCCCACATTGAGCTGGATGTGCTGATCACGGGATCCATTCATTTGTTGGGTGCTGCCATATTGATGCTAGACGATTTCCATTTGGGGGCGAGGGCAACAAATGGCAGCACCTGAGTGAGAACACCTGCGTTGCACTGTACTTGAAGGCTATGTTTCTCTAGATTATAGACTAGATATTTAATCCCAGATATTTCCCCATAGGACTCGAAATCGGACTATATTACCAATTGGCCAAATTATAAATTTCTTCCAAGCTGCTACGAGAATCTAGCAGCAGCTAAGGCACAAACCCAGTTTCACTTGTAACGTAATTATATGCTGAACATAGTGAACAATTATACAATATGAAAAAAAATATATATATATATATATTTATTTGGTTTGCTTGTTCTTTGAATTGCCAAACAGGTGGTATTCGCAAGGTGCGCCATGCACATGCAGCTGAACAAATGTTCCGCATAAAAATCAACTCGAAATTAAAACAAGTAAGAAAACTCTAGTCGAGACTGCTCGACTAGGAGATACCCGGAACCCTCCAATCTGATATTCTACTCACTCTACACTACGTTTAGGCACACATACATACACACGCACGTATTAAAACGCGCTCTCCTAACTGCGCAGTAAGCAGCGACTGCGCTCAGGCTGCGCTGCAGGGTGGGCAATATAATACGAATTTATTTGTTGAATAATTTAATTTCTAGCCGTCCAATCTTAATGA
>NW_022046204.1:43720-58067 GCF_001654015.2 Drosophila navojoa | reverse complement strand
TGTGTGTGTGTGTGTGTGTGTGTGTGTGTGTGTGTGTGTGTGTGTGTGTGTGGGCGTATGTCAGAGTGTGTCTTGCTTTTTGTCTTTGACACTTGGCTCGTGCTCAAAACTGTCCTGGCAGCATGCAAGCAGAGATACCCAGGGCCAAGCCAAAAAAACAAAAAGCAAAAAAAAAAAACCAGAAACAAAAACAAAAACCAAACGAAATGAAATGAATTTCACAAAAACATTTTCGCTGCAATTTCACTAAGAGTTTTCGTTTTTGTTAGAGTTTTTTTTTAGTTTTTTTTTTTTGTAATGTGAAATGGAAACCACGTAGCACTGGCCCGGAATAGATCTCGCAGTGCGAAGCGATTTGTGGGCGAAAGCGTTTTTGCGCGCCTCGAGCGCCACATCAAAAGGCGTCACAGTGGCTGCGGCTGCCAAGGTAGCGCGCCAGCCACGCCCACTGGCTAGCTGGTCCAGCTTGCCAAAAATGAAATCACTGCGGAAAATGCAATAAAAATAATCACACCCAAAACAAACAGAGGAAAGCCAAAAAAAAAAAAAAAATGCTAAAAGACGAGAGAATGAAAAAAAAAAAAAATGTAGACGTGGAAATGGTGGAAAAGGCGAAAATGTTCCATTTGATTTTTGCTGGCAGACGATTGTTTAAAAGGTCACTCGGCATGGCCACGGACACGCCCCCTTACAGTGCTACCTGTACCGGCGTGGCGTGGCTTTCATCTCTTTATGAGCTGTAATTTCTCTTGTGATGGCAAATTGAGCGCGAAAATTGAACGGACGTTTGCAAAATGGCGCCTGATGACGTCAGAAAGGACACAAGCTGGCAGCGCCAAGTGACAATAGTCAAAGAAGAAGAAGAAGGGGAAGGCGAAGGGAAGTCGAAGAAAACTAAGAAGCAGGCAAAAACAATAATTTTTGGCGAGTCGACTCGTCCGTTGGCCATAAAAATAGCTTAGCTTGCAACAAATGTCACGTCAGAGACATTGTCTATCCCAACTACCCAATACAGAGACAAATATATATATATATATATATATGTATATATATGTGTGTGTGTGTGTGTATGTCTGTCTGAATCGCACTCACAACTAAAGCACATTCAAGTCGAGCCATTTGACAATTAAATGCTGCGCTCGTCGGGCAAAACAATAAGTGGAAGCTGAGCTGCTGCTCCTGCTGCTCCTGCCACTCCTGCTCCTGCTGCTATTGGAAGTCGTGTGGCAGCTGGAGCCGTTGGACATCTTCAAAATGCTCGAGCTGGCGCTCTGGCATGGCATGGGTAAAAGGTAATGACGTCGCTTTTAGCGTGCCAGTCGAGCCGAAACTCAATTAAATGTGACAGTGGAAAATGGCTGCCTAAAAGTATGCTTTATGCGCGCGAAAAGGCATCGGAAAAGCCAAAGGCAATGGCAAAAGGAAGAAGCCGACGCTGCTGCCAGAGGGCTGAAGTGGGTGTGGCAGTAGCTTGTAGATGCTTCTGACAGCAGCCAGGTGCGACAAATACACACACACACACACACAGAGATGGAACAGCCAGCATTTAGAGCGTTGTTCCGCATTGCGAAACGTTAATTGACAAAATTTTCATTTGGTTTGAAACGAAAAGCAGCAGAAATATTAAAAAAAAAAAAAAAAGGAGAGAAAAACTTCAATTCAATTTGTTTGGCAAAGGAATACTTTCTTTACTATATATTTATGCATATAAACTGCTTTCAGCAAATGGGGCAGATAACATTTCCAAGGCACTGTCGCCCTCAGTGCTGCGAGCTAACAAAGTTTTTGCCTTTTCCATTTTCATAACTCATTTTGCCACTGCAGAAAGCTGTCAAGTTAAGTTGAATGAGTGCTCGGAAAATTTTGTTATATACATATATGACAGTGTTGTAAAGCTGACAGTGCATGGCGACGCTTGTCAGCTATGCAGCACTGTGTGTAAAACTTATTAACAACATTTTCATACATTTTTTATATTTTTACATTTATTATTATTATTATTTACATTATTTTTTTATTTTTACTTTTTTGTCATTTTTATTATTAGCATTATTTTTAAAACTTGTTTCAATTTACTTTTTATTTTATTTTATTTTTATTCTTTTTTTTAATTTTTGTGTAATTTTTTTGGTACTTTATATATTATTATTATTATTTTTTCTTACATTATTTTATTTTTATTTTTTTTAATTTTTTTATTATTATTTTATTTTTATTTTTTAAATTTTTTTATTATTATTTTTTTTTTATTTTTCAAATTTTTATTTATTTTCAAATTTTTATAAATTTTTTTTCTGATCTATTTTTTATTTCTTTATCTATTTTGTATTTTTTTTAACTGAAAAAATAGTGTTTAAATTTTTTAAAAGAAAAATAATAGTTCAACAAGCAATTAGTGTTGGTAAACGCATCCAGAAACGACTAATTTGTTAGTTTAGCCTAAATGTTTAGCCAATTTGCTTTACAACACTGCAAATCAAGAACATAAGAAAATTAGCAACACTTTTCTCGCTGACAGAGTTATAAAACTGCTGTAAATTGAACTCGTTAGACCCTTACAATTGTTGTGCAACACTACAAACCTCCCAGTCTAATCTAAGAAGAATGTAATACCAAGCAATTAGCGTTTGTAGATGCAACTACAATACTTAAAACAATGTACATTTACAACACTGCAGCGCCAAACACTTAAGGCAGTTAACAAGCTTTAACTAGCACACTGGCAGTGTTGTAAAACTACTTCAAAGCAACTAGATTAGTACGTTTGATTGTTGCAATTGCCAAGTACAGCCAAGTACTAAGACTTCTTAAGCCACTTTCGCTGTGCTTTGCAACACTTGGCGAAACTTGTGCCAGCCAGCCAGAAGTCGACATTGTGCTGCTTGCTGGTGAATTTGTGGCGAATTTGTTGCCCAGAATAAGCCGCTGCGCTGCGCTGCGCAGCGCCATCAGCGTTTTCAGCTTTATCGCCAGACGATGGCAACAGCAGCTGCCAATAAGCAACGATTATGCTTGTAGCAACAATCGACTCGCTGTTCAAACAGACGGTCTGACTGTCTAACTGTCTAACTGACTGACTGACTGACTGACTGACTGTATATAAATCTTTATATATATAGCTGTATATATGTACGTGTGTGTGTGTGCCGTCTTATAATGTTCTCTATTTGCTGAAGCTCTTGTTGTTTGTGTGCTAATGTCCTACAAAAATGCATGCGGCACTCAGGAGAGCAACGGCTGCTGCTGTGTGTAGTCATGTGTACGAATGTGGGTGGCTGTGTGCGTGGGTGTCTCTCTCTGTGTGTGTGTGTGTGTGTGTGTGTTAGCACATTGATAGCACTTGTGAGGCGCTATAAACTGCAAGCAGTTACTTGCGAAATGGAATGGAAAACTGCCTGCGTAACAAACCCGAGACGGCAGTTGGCTTGCGGCCTCAAATTGCGCATACGTCATGTGTGCCCAGCAGGCGCTGCCATGAATTTATTTCCACACACACACACAGCCTTATCTATAAATACATATATATATGTATGTATGTAACTTCAAAGTTGAAGCTTTAAATTGAGTGGCATTCGCATAGACAAAGTTTCCAGCCATTGTACTAAGCCATTTCAATTTGAAGCTAAGCCGGTTTAAGCTGTCAAACTTGAACTGTACTCGCTGCCAATGCGATGCCCGACCGAGTTACGCGTGAAACGCATCGTCTAACACTGACAGGTATACAGCCGCAACATAACAGTTCAGTTGACAGTCGCTTGAGCATCGACCTGCTCCAAATCAATTGTGTGCGATGCTTAAGAGGAAACAAAACGAAAACGAACGTTTAAAATTCGATTTTGATTTGCCATAGAGCACGATAAAGAATAGGAAGAGAGATATCAAGAAACAAAATGCCCAGAGAGGAGAACTTTTTAGCTTGAAATGGAAATTTTGCTATAGATTTTTATTTGAATACAAATTTAAAAAAAATGAATAAAATAAAAAATAAGAAAATAATAAAAAAAAAATAAAATAAAATAAAAAATAAAAAAAAATAAAATAAAAAAAATAAAATAAAATAAAGAATAAAAAAAAATAAAATAAAAAAAATAAATAAAATTAAAAAAAAAATGAATAAAATAAAAAATAATAAAATAATAAAAAAAAAATAAATAAAAAAAATAAAATAAATAAAATAAAATAAAAAAATAAAGTAAAAAATAAATAAAATTAAAAAAAATAAATAAAGTATTTAAATAGGCCGTAAAACAATTGGAAAAGCCTTAAAAATAATATAATATTTTCCGTATTTTTGTTGGCTTTTCGAAAGGCGTAGAATAGTTTTGAATATGTAATAGTATAATTTTAAGACAATTCTTTTCTGAGATGATATGAGAATGTTTCTATTTCTAATAATCATTTTATAATTCATTTTTAGATAAAATCGTAGTCTAATCAGACTTTATAGAGAGGCAAAACTTGCTATTTAAAATATATATTTTTACAAGATTTTGCATATTTTTTTTTTTAATTTTTCCTCTATGTAATTTTCAATATATAATTAATATATTTTATATATATTTTTTTAACATTTCTTCTGTTTTCTTAATTATAATTTACAAATTCAATATAAATATTAATTTAAATATCTGTGGAAGCTTCTTTGGAAGGCATTTAAAGTCCATAAAAAATATAAATACAAATACGACTAATTTTAATGAAAACATAAAGCGAACAGGCTAAAATATGATTTCATAAATAAATGGCCCAATTTATGGCTGAAGGTATATAAAATTTAAGGCAGGCTAAAATGCTATGCTCTATTTTTTTTAGAGAGAGAGAGAGAGAGAGAGTGAGAGGGGGGAGGGGGTTCGACTGAAATGACGCACATGATGCGAAATGTTGTGCGGCAAAATAACTAATTAGTTTATAAGCATTTAATGCACTGCAAATTGTCAGCTGCAAGTGGGTGGGCGTGGGGCGTGGGGCGTGGGGCGTGGCGCCACATCAACTGCGGCAGCAGGAGCAGCAGCTGTGGCAACAGCAGCTGTGTGTGCATAAATTAAATTAAAATTAAACGTTCCGCTGCTTAAATGATGAGCTTTAAATAGCGACAGGCGATAAACTGCGTGGCAGATAATGTTAATGCCAATGGCTGATGATGATGATGATGATGATGATGCTGATGATAATTATGATGATAATGTTGCAAAGTGTAAAAGAGTTGACCAAAGCGAATGATTCTAACTGATTGACGGTGGGCGTGGCAGGTGTAAAATATGCCAGAGAGGGACAGAGACAGAGAGAGAAAGAAAGAGTGTGTGAGAGAGAGGCAAGAGATAGGCAAGTAAGGCAACAACACATTGGAAGAGTTTATGAAGTGAACTGAATGTGGAGCTGCCAGATAAGCCGACTCTGGCGTTGCCAGATGGTTCAATTTATCATGCTAACTGCAGAGAGAGTAAATTTTGAGATTACATCAACAGTCTGCTTAACATTTTCCAATATCACTTGAAGCATAACTCCAAAAATATATATTATAAGGCAACAGAATGAGAGATATGAACTCAGTGAACAGTTGCCAGACCAAAGACAACTCAGCTGTGCAGCGCTGCCAGACTTGGTTAGAGTCTTAGCTTCTATCGATAAGCGTTTCCTTCCATTCCACTGCATGACTTGTGATATAGATCTCGTTGAGAGTTGCCAGACCTCAGCCAGCTTAGTTGCACAGAGTTGCCAGACCAATGCAGCCTTATGGCAGTTGATATTTAAGGCCAATCCTAACTCCTAAGTTCTTAACCGAAGAGCATTTCGATTTATTCAAAATTCATATTATTTTCAGAGTTAATCGTACTACTATTGAGCTGTACCTATATTTAGAGTGTAGTGGCTTTATAAAAATGCGAATAAAATACAAATACCAAATATGAGAAAATAAAAAATATATCCTTTTGTTGCCTGCAGCGGAATCGTCAATAATTTTCAAACCATTGAAGAGTATAAGGATAACGATGTTATTGTATTGCTGCTGTTGTTGTTGTTGTTGTTGTTGCACGATATAAAAATACCACATAAAAATATTTTCATCATATATGTATACTCTCTCTCTCTCTCTCTCTGCCATATATGTATGTACTTACAGGAATGCTGCCCGAAATAAGAGTAAATGCGTATAAAAATGGCATTAGAAATACACAAAAGGCGACCAGCCACATTGAAAGCCAGATGATGGGCGTTACTGCTTTCGGTGGGTGTGGCAGCAGCAGGTGGCGGGTGCGAGGGGCGGATGCGATGGAGAGTTGCGAGTGAAGAGCAGAGCTAAGTATGGATGCGAAGCTGACGAATGTTACAGAAACAGGAAATAAAAATCCACTTTAAGCGTTTTGAATACAAATGCAAATACACAGAGCGAAAGAGAGAGAGAGAGAGATCTAGACAAAGAGCAGAGACTGAGATAGAGTGTTTGTGTGTGTGTGGGTGTATATGTTGAGTCTGACAAGTGAGTGAGTGATGAGCAAAACGGAGACTAAGACGCAAAGCAAAGCAAGTGCTGTAGAGAGAGAGAGGGAGAGACAGAGAGAGAGGGAGACAGGCAGGGAGGCGGAGATGGAGATAAATGCGGTCACATTGAGGTACATTAATATATACTCGCATTTCTCTGAAAGGCAAAGGCGCCAGAAAGGGTTTTCTGTATTTTTCTCAAATTTTCTTCTTCATCTTTTATATAAATTTTTTTTGCTTGCTTGCTTGATGCGAATACAAATAAAGACAAGTGTGTGCGTGTGTGTGTGTGTGCGTGTGTGTGCGTGTCTGTCTGTATGCCAAAAGCTGTCATATAAACTGCAAGCAGCTTGGGAACAAAGGCAGCACAAAGCAGACGCCAGAGGCGTCTAAGTGAGTGAGAGATTGGTTGCGGGGCGGGGGTGGGCGGTCTCAAGCAGCAAAAGGGGCTGCAGACAGAACACATAGCATGCCACAAATGAAGTGGCAGAACTTACAGCTAACACGCACACACACACACACACACACACAGACGTGGAGAGAGACAGACAGACAAAGAGATGTGTATATACATATATATATGGAAAAAAAATCATAGCATCGTTTTAGGCGACAAAAGTCGCACAGGTGGTGGCAAAATGCGAGGCGACAAACAGAAGACAGTAGACGACAGCAGCAGCAGCAGGAGCAGCAGGAGCAGCAGCAGCAATAGAAGCAGCGGCAGCGGCAGCGCGTTGCCGGAGACAGCGCGAGAATGCGAGAGACAAACGGAATAAGTGAGAAATGCCGAGGGCAATGCGAGAAGTCAAATTGAAGAAATTGCAAAAGCGGAAGTGCAATAAAGTGTAAGCAACACAGACAGCGACATGCCACAGCAGGCACAAAGACAATGCAGAGAGAGAGAGACACAGAGAGAGAGAGAGAGCGGGAGAGAGAGCGAGAGAGAGACTAGTCAAAGGAGTTTGAAATGAAGGAAATGTAAGTAGTTCAGCGCCGGCAAAGAAATTCTGAGAACAAGAGATGACCGAGCCCAGCGGGGGGAATTCTGAAAGCTTCTAAAGGAATGTCAGAAAGAAAAACAACAAAAAAAAAAAAAAAACAAAGGAAAAATGCTGAAAGAATACGCTGCACATACATCTAGAATATAAGCAGGTGTAATGCATTTATGAATGAAACTGACAGCTGAGCTGACTATAAAACTGAAGTTTAAGCTCGAGGAAATCGCATTAAAGAACTGAATATAGATATCTATGTATAGCGATATCGATATATATATAGCATATATATAGATTATATATAGTATTATCAGACTACTAATACAAGAATATCGATACAGTTTAAAGATATGATATCATTATTGTATTCTCATATCGATATCAATACAATAAATGCAAGAATCGATAGCGATATCGATATATATAGCATTATTAGAGCAATAACACATCAATATCGATACAATAGTCAAATATGCTATCATTGTTGCATTCTCATATCGATATCATAATTGTTACAATTCCTATCGATGACGATATATGACATTGTGATAAATGAAACAATTATATCACTTGATAAAGATATCCATATCGCTGTCTATATGGGTTTATCAGAATTATATGAAAACATGCAGATATTGATATCTATGCATTATAATCACTGTAAAATTATATATCGATATCGCCTAGGTTACGACAAGTACAACTGATGACGATAGCGATATCAATATTGTCATGAGCCATTACAATAAGTGAGCAAAATAATATCGATATCGAACGGTATATTAATATCGATTCTACATATATGTATAAATATCGATATACATAATTATTTATGTATAATTATTATATAGCAAATAATCTGATCATGATTGATATCGAAAGGTATTATCATAATTAATGGATATAGCGGATTCAGAGATCGATATTATTATTTATTACCTAGATGATATCGATAAAATATTATCATATTTGCTAAAATGTATATTGTAATCGATTTAAAGTAGGAAAATAGATCAGAGCGCGTAACGACCCAATGTAAAGCAGCAACATGAAAAGGGAGACTTGATCGATAACATCAATTAACATAATCGATAACATGGATTATTTACAAAGAGTGTATTATTTGTATTAAAATTTATGTGCAAAAAAATAGACTTGTACAGCAATTGGAATAGCACTATCTATATCGAATACCTATGTCTAAAGCTAACTTAAATATACAGATATATGTATGACCGCATAAATGTATGTCTCATTTCTATAGTGAAACATTCTGGGCTGTTGCCAAATGTTTTTTGGGCAACTCTTTTGCTACAAGTTACAAAATAATCACAATAGAAATATATATGGTCAGAGAGAGAGAGAGAGAGAGCAAGGGAGAGTGAGTGGTATTATATGGGAATCATATGGCATGCAAATAGTACGTTTCCAAGCACAACAAAATGTGCAAATGTAGAATGAACGGAAACGTTACTAGCACAAGGACCTCAAAAGTATGCAACAACATTAAGTGTGCGACAGCGCCATCTGTTTTTCCCACACGTTCCACACTCGGCACCACCCCCCAACAGCCCCTCTCTCTTTCTCTCACTGTCTCTGCTCAGACTGGCCAGCCGAAAGGGCCGTCCGTCTGGCTCTTATGTGCCATTTTGGCACAAGTTTCGTTTGCTTTGTCTGCCCAATGGTACGCGCTGCCAGCCGCGGGGTATGCCAGCCCCAGCGAACAGCTTGTAACCGAGCTAATCGAAATTGCCAACTGTTTAGGCTAATTGCATTAAACTGAAGCACTGACAGATTTAACTCAAGCAGTCGATCGATTCGCATGCCGAGCGTCGTGCAACAAGTGCAGCTGCATTTCATTAGCGAATTCTCATTAAGAAAATGCATGAAAAGTGAAAGCTTTAAAAGGAAAAACAACAACAGTAATGAGAAGAAAAACAACTTGGCGCGCAGAAGAGGATCCTTGAGCCGCTTTAAGTGCTGCTGCTGCTGCTGTTGCTGTTGCTCCTCTCACAGCTGTTGTTGTTGTTGTTGCTGGCAAACGAAGCAGAGTGACACACAGAGTGCGCCCCAAGGGCAGCAGGATATATAATATATATATATATATATATATGTATATGTATGTGTGTATCTATGTGGGCCACTAATCAAGTTGGCTACCAGCAAATGAACTGCATTTGCAGCAACGTTAAATCTCGAAAGTTAAATTATGAAAATGCCAGCCACACACACATATACACGCACACACACAGTGATATTGTGACAATGCCAGGGGAGTAGGCAAAGCCAAAACACTGAAGCACACACACACACACACACGCATATATATAAATGAATAAATGCCAAAACAATTTGCATAAAAAATATTTGTGCCAAAAAGTTTTACATTTCACTTTTTCGACTGTTTGTTGTTGTTGTTGTTGTTGTTGGGGGGCTAACAAAAATTTCCATATGAAAAGCAGCATGTGGGCGTTCAACTCTGTCTGTTGGCCCTTTATTGTGTGTGTGTGTGAGGGGGGCGTGTCGGGCGAAGCGGCATGCTTTGCGGTTAGCAGTGAGTTTATCAGCTAAAGCGACGCCTAATCAACATCAAGCCAAACGCCATTAGGCGACCGCACAATTTACAGCTGTTTGTCAGCCTTTGCTTAGGTGCCGCCCACACTCGCTCTCCGTCTCCCTCACCCACAACTCCCATCAACCTTTCGTAAAAAAAAATGAAAAGTTTTCTGTGTATGTGCCTTGGTTTTATTCTGTCTGCTCAAGTTGAAATTGAATTTTAACATATTTTTGTTTGCATTTCATTTGCGCAACTCATTAAGCCAAAAAACAGCGAGGAACTTCCCCTGGCTTCTACCTCTCTCTCTCTCTCTCGACAGATTTTAAAGCCTAGCCAAGTGTGTGTACACCCCCACCAGAGCAATGCCTGGATGCACATTTCGTTTTTGCTGATTGATGTGCATGAAAGTCAGCATTGTTATCGATAGTTAGCAATAGTTGGGATTCTATATTTTATACCAAACAACATATAAGTTAACTTTGAGCAACAAGTCCTAGGACTCCTTTGACTTACATTGACTATTTATTGTAATCGATAGTGTTATCGATTGTTGTTTTGTTGTTGTTGTATGTTGTTTTCAAGAGAACTAAAATTATTTGTCATATGCCCTGTAATGTGTCAGAAGAAAGTCGATTCTATCTATATCTAAATCAAGGTTTATACAGAAGGCATATCGATAATTATCAAATATGAGTACTATCGATAACCGCAATCTAAACTCATTGCAATGATTATAGCTATAGCTACATATAATACACATGTCATATATAAAATAAAATATTTGGTTTACATTAAGGAAATTTTTTGTCATCGATAACTATGTACTACAACAGAAGAGCACACCTCGAAGCAATGGGTCTATAAATTAACAAACTCATAAGGTAGCAGCTTGAACTATGAAAAAAACTATACATAAAAGCTAATATTTATTATAATCGATTTTTTATCGATAACACTTCTTGATATATATTATAATTTGAAGCCTCTGCAATTTATTAAAAGAAAGTCGAGTGTATTACTTGCTCTAGATATATGATAGCTTTTCGATATATGCAATACTGTGCAACTATCGATAACTGCAATCGTATGTAAAATTACAGCAATGCTAATGATAATGTATTTACATATAATATGCATATATTTGTCTGAGTTGCCATCCAGCTGCCTTTTCACACACATCAGCTCGAGCAGAAGCATCTTAAAGTCTGATTGTAAATTTTTGAAGGAATTTAAATAGATGTGCGAGTGTGTGTGTGTGTGCGTGTGTGTGTGTGTGCAATAAAACATTATGATTGCGGCTGTAGAGGCAGACAATATACTACATAAAAGCAGACAACTCGAATAAATCGAAAATGAAGGGACTAAACCATAATCTCAGGCAATTCGGGCCTGTCGGAGCGTATCACGCGGCTATCTCTAAGCAGTTCGATCCAATCAATTCTTGATGTCTTTATTAATATTTATGCGTTTGCTGCTGCCAAAATGTGTGCTTGTGTGCGTGTGTGTGTGTGTGTGTGCGACGTCAAGCCGCAGCTTCGTCTGTGCGCCTGAATATATGCAATGAAAATTTTTTAAGTGCTTTAATTCTATTTCATGGCCTTTGCATGCGCTCCACCCTACACTTGGACGCCCTCTTACACCTGCCACGCCCATCCAATTTTGTCTCCGCCGTAATAATTTGATTGTGTTTGTGCAATAAGCGCGCCCCCAACAACAAAAGCGTCTTGTGGTCCTCTCAATGTTATTTACTTTGCTTCGTCTTCGTCTTCTTCTTCTTCTTCTTCTTCTTCATTTTGTTCTGCCTTCTCTACATTTTGCTTGAGCTCTTTCTCGTTTTCTCCTTGCTCGGATTCTCTTTCAGACATTCTGACATTTTAACAATTTGCATTAAAAATGCTCTTTGCTCTTAATATATATACATACATATATATGTATATGTATATGTATATAGTCGATGTGTGTGTGTGTGTGTGTCTTCATCTTTGGGGCACCGCAAGGCCGCCAGTTGGCTAATCCGCTTTGTAGCCATTAATGGGCACGCCTACCGCCCATTGGCGGCATCGACCTCGCACCCCTTGTAGCGCTACCGAAAATGCTTGGCCATAAATATTGCGGCCGTTGGGCAGTCGCCTCACGTAGGCGGTCATTAGATCAACTTTAATGTCATGCAGCGCACGTTTTTATTTACTTAAACTTCTCTCTCGCTCTCCCTCACTCTCCCTCTCTCTCTCTCTAGCACTGCTGGACACGCCCCCCAAAATGCCGGTATTCAATAAGTTCACACATCGTTAAAGCAGCCAAAGGTCAACTCGAATCTTTTCACTAATTTTAGCACTCAAATTTATTTGCATTTCTTTCTTAGCCCCATTTGGATTTATTTAAATCCTTTATCTTTTTGATCATCATTCTGTTCTGTACAAATAATATTAAAGATATGCATATATAAGCTCTGAACTTGAGTTGTCATAGCCTTGTCCGTCTCTTTAATCTTCCATGCGTCGTTCTCGACACCCATAAGAGCTAGACGCTTGATATCTTTTCAATGAGTTCTTGTAATCCCCATGCAGATCGAATTTGCTTTTGAAAAATCGCTAACTTATTTTGTTTGAATTTTATCAATGAAAAACCTAAACAAAAATACGCTATGAAACTATATCTACTATATATTTCGAGCTAGAGTCTCAAAATTGAAGGCATAGATAAATTTTACAATTTTGACATTGGTTATATTTCCAAATTTCAAATACCTTTCCCTAAATTTGCATAACATCTATTTTAAGTACTAGGAATGTCAATATTACATTCTGAAACTTTGATTGCGATCGTCCATCTATAACAAGAGCTACTCAAGTTCCCATAGTAAAGCCCATGAAAAGTTCTTGATTTACTTTCCTAGCTGTCTTTCACATGGCTCCCCCACGACTCAGCTTTCATGCTAATTGAAATATCGTATTTCATTAGCTCTACCCAGTGGCTTTTATCAGAATTCATTTTCCAGATCCCGATATCGCCAAATTGCCTGAACTTGAATCGTAAGTTGACATTTTGCTGGCTAACTCAATTTATTCAGCGCATTCATGGTATTCATCAATATGCGTCATATTCAAGTTGGCTAAAAGGTTAACATGGCAAGTGACAGCAGCGATGCGAAAAGTCAAAGTCAATCTGAAGGTCATGGGAAATGCAGTTGCATAGTAATTGTTGTTGTTGTTTTTTAAGTTTTTTTGCATTTTGTTGGGCTTTCCGCTTTTTCCGCTTCTTCTTCTTCTTCTTTTTCGACTATTTTTTTAATGACGGCATGTGTGCTACACTTAATGCAGAGTGTCCGTTCTATCAGCTCGGGTTGCTTTCAGGCTAAGCTGTTTTCTGTGAGCGGAAGAAGGAGACTGGGAAGGAGGAGGGGAAGCAGGAGGAGCAGGAGGCTGCGCAGGGCATAGGACGCTCAACTTTAATTGAAATCCTTTTGAGCACAAGCAGCCGAGCGACTTTATGCAATTTCAAATACTTCCTGACCCAGCTTCAGCTTCAGCTTCAGCTCCAGTCGCAGCTTCAGCTTCTGTTGCTGCCTCCAATGATTGCTCTCGCCAAAGTTTTGCCAAACAACTTTGGCTCAAAGACAAAGCTGGCGTTGCAGCAGCAGAGGATTTGGTAATGGAAATTTGTTTTCAAGTCAAATGCTGCCAGCCATTATAATGGTCAGCAAGCAGTTGTTCAGCTCGGCCAGACAGATTGCTGACAAAGTGTTGTATCTCTCTCTCTCTCTCTATATATATATGTATATATCAGACATATAGCGCTTCCCTTTAAGGTCACGCGATCTATTTAGCACGATTCGTTATTGTTAATAAGCAGTTGGCTTATTTATTTATTTATTATGCAACTAGTTGCACAAATCCCCGAGCCGTGCATCATAGCCATGCACGCCCGAAAGCTAGCCTCGCATATAACTATAAATTACAATATTGACACGACTTTAATGGGTGCCAGGCACTCTGCTGCGCTTGACAATCGAGTGAGTGAGTGAGTGAGTGAGTGTCGAGCAACCATATATATACTTAGATGCACTCATTGACAGACAGTAGACGATATGTTGATAAAATATTAATATTAATAGGAGTACCTATATGTCTATATTTCAATATATAATACATTCATTGGCATGTTGATACTCCTACTCATTGTACTATTCATATGAGCAAGCAGATTCACAGTTATGCTCATACATGTGGGCGTCTATATGAATATATCTATTATGAATCGTATTCATATTCATATTCATATTCATATTCATATTCACATTCATATTCATATTCAT
>NW_022046204.1:0-43710 GCF_001654015.2 Drosophila navojoa | reverse complement strand
ATATTCATATTCATATTCATATTCATATTCATATTCATATTCGTTATCATATTCATATTAATATTCATATTCATATGCATATTCACATCCATATTCACATTCATATTCATATTCATATTCACTCTCCTACGACAACTCTTATTAATACTCAGACTCCTACTTAAACACCTCTATATGTATTCATATTGCATATTCATCTTCATACTCAGTTTTATATTAATACTAATATTAATATTCGTACAGTTGCTCATATTCATATTCACTTTCATACGCTCAATGCTCAAACTCATACACATAGCATACAATGGGCCAAGCAGAAGTTGAAAATTGAAATTGAAGAAAACTCATAGCAGAAAGAGTGCTTCAAGCACTTGACATGTGCTATTCAACACTGACAGCAATTGTTATGCGCAGAGCAGTGTTGGTTAACTGATTTGAATTGCATTCTGTTGCTACAAATGGCTCAAATGGGTTTCTAAGCACAGGATAAATCGCCTTGTTTAATGCCATCCGAGCAGCACAAGGAGAGTGGAAAAACTACAGCAACAACAGCAACAATGGGCACAACGTGGGACAGCGATGACGATGGCGATGACGATGACGATGACGATAACGATGACAGCGGCATGTAACGGAAAACGGAAATTAAAATCCACATGCCGGCCTGTCGACAATGTGCCAAGGCGTCTGTGGAAGACATCAATCCTCAACGCACATCCCACTCCAACTCTCTCTCTCTCTCTCTCTCTCTCTCTCTCTCTCTCTCTCTCTCTGGCATCAAAAAGTGCGCAATAAAAAATAATAATAAAGCTGTTTTAATAGATGAACAATTCAGAGTTTCGAAGCGAACAAAAGATAAAAGCAAACCAAAATGCAAAAAGCTCTAGAGCGAATAAGATGCTATCCACATGTATGTACATAAATACGTTATATGTATGTGAATATAGAAATATACATATATATGTATATATGTATGCATGTATATATGTCAACTTGAGAGAAGTTCAAAACGTGTCACTTTGAAGTGAAGTGAATGTGCTGGCAGAGCATTTGATTCACTTTCCTGCATTGAAAAACTTCTTATGACGCTTTTCATTTATCGTAGTTGAATAGTTTTATTTTGAATATATATTGAATTTCGTTTGAAGCTTTTAGCTGATTACTACTGTGATAACTATCTGCTGTAGTTAGAGGACTGATGCGATTCAATTTTTGTGGAGAAAGACTTTAAATTCGAATAGACAGAGAGTATTAGAAAAGTTTGGGAATATATTGTATGATATGGTATATGAACAAGGTTCTCTTCTCTTATATTATGATATTTATCTAAAGAGGTTTAGCAGCAAACCATGGTCAAGCATACAGATTTATCAACATTAGGCCATAAACTATGTTAACTAAGACTTACAGCTGTTAAGTTGATTTGTAGATAAGTAGAGTTTATGATACCTCTGCTCTGTTATATTTGATACCATGTTGACTATCTACATACAGAAATATTTCCCATGAACTACCGTTTATGTTAACTAAGTTCTGCTATAGTTAAACCAATGTCTACTGTCTACATACACCACTGTAGTGTATTCCCTGCTAATATCACAGTCTTATATATGCACTGTAGTCCATGTTAACTCTATGTTAACAACAATGATTCATGTTAACCAACCTATGCTCACCTATCACTTTTAGCTATCGCCTCTGTTATATCTAACCCATGTTAGCTATACTTCTGTTAACTAAACCATGTTCAATTTGATGTACATCACATGGAACACATCCAACTAGCTAACATACCAGCTGAAGGTCAGTTTACAGTGTTCACATTCTATAAACTATATATATATTTTGTTTTATGCCAGAGAAAATGGTTATTGGTCCCATAGTGCAGGGGCAGGCCAGCTCCTTCATTCCATGCGAACGAGTCGTGGCCCATTCATAATAATTTAACACACATTTTATGGCGCCCAGAAGAGAAAGCAGAAGCAGCAGCAACAGCAACAGCAACAGCAGCAGCAGCAGCAGAAGAAGAAGAAGAAGAAAAAGTTGTTGCCAACAGCAGATACAAAACTTCTACCTGAAAGTCGAACAAAAGCTGAAACCTAGATACCAACATGCCTCTACCTCTAGCCACCGTCTCTGCAGCAGCCCTACGCTCATCTCGCCATCTCTATCGCTGTCTCTGTCTCTTGCTGTCGCCCTCTAATGAGAAGTAAGTGGAAAGAAGGCTGTTGCCATGGCGAGAATGTCCTGCTCCTGATGTTCCTCTCCAGCTGGAATTGTTGGCTCAGCCTTGCGGCTTTTTTTCTTCTTTCTTACATTTTTTTTTGTTTTGTTTTTTTTTTTTTTGCTATTTTTTAATAAGATTCTTTAATTATATACCCACTATATTATGCTCTACCTAGGCACCCACACACACGCACAGGCTCGCACTCATATGGTCAACAGACAAATACTTGAAGCTCGTCGGAATTTCTCAATTATTATTAATATGAAATATGACAGAGCGAGAGAGAAGAAAAATCTAAGAAATTGGAATTTCAATTAAAAAAAAATAGCTAGCAAAGCTAAACTAAAGCAAACATTTACTACAAAATTCTTGATGGACTCAAAATGGAAATAATTTAGTGTTAATGACAGGAAAGTAATGAAAATTGTTTCTAGGTAATATGTCAAAGCCATAGCGATTCATAGAACAATCTAATAAGAATAAGATTAGAGAAAATATTTAATGGAATATAGATGAACTAAAGAATTCGGAGAAAATCACGAACTCTTCTTCAGTTTAAATCTGCCAACTAGTTCCGTTTGGCATTTAAACTACATTGAGAGAACCATTGATGAGTTCATTTGAACTAAGTCACATATTTGACTCTGATATGTTTCACTTGTTAGTTCCAAAGCAAACAACTAGTTCATTTGAACTTTGAAGTGAATCGTAAGAATCATTATGCTCAAGTCAACATCTGGTTCATTTGAACTGCTAAGTGAATCAAGTTTCAGATGTTAAAAAGTATTTTAAAAAAGTAGTTTATTCATGACTAGTTCATTTGAACTGTTAAGTGCACAGCTTTTCAAGCTCATTTTCAAGTTCATTTGATCCAATATTTCCATATTTTGCATCAGTTCTGTATCAGTGATGCAGTTCATTCATGACTAGTTCATTTCAGCTGTGCAGTGAACAAGTTGAAGAAGTTCATTTGATCTAATATTTCCATATTTTGCATCAGTTCTGTATCAGTGATGCAGTTCATTCATGACTAGTTCATTTCAGCTGTGCAGTGAACAAGTTGAAAAAGTTCATTTGATCAAATATTTTCATATTATGCATCAGTTCTATATCAGTGATGCAGTTCATTCATGACTAGTTCATTTGAACTGAGCTGAGTTGAGTGAACTAGCTCGCAGTGTAGTTCCGTTTACTACTTCAAAAAGCTATTCATTCGATCATTTTCATGACAAGTTCATTTAGTTCATTTGAACTTCCAACTGAGCCCAGTTCACAACTTAGCTCCGTTCACAACTTTCGCAAAAAAAAAAACCGCCGTTAATATTGTTTTAGAACTATATTCCACAAATAGGTCTACCTGCCACACCCACCACAAACGCCCCCTTCTGGGGGGGGTCATAAAAGACGGTTATTAGTGGATAAAAGATGTAATTGCTGCACGCGGCGTCGGTGGTTGCAGCCACCGGTGGCGACAGTGGAAGCTGCCACCGGAGCCAAAGCGTGGGCGGGTGGCGGTGAGGCGAGGTGGTTGGGTGGTCTGGCACATAAAACATGCAGCAGCTGTTTAGTGGGTGAAACACCGCACGGCGAGCATAAATGAAAATCAATAAATAAAAATTTTATCGCCAAAGTAACGCAGCCAAAGACCCGGAATCCCAAGCCCTAACTCTGCCCGTGTATGTGTGTGTGTGAGCCAACTTTCAGCAAATAGAGCCAAAAGAATAAATGTGAAAGCATAGCGAAATAGTAGACAAAAAAAAAAAGCTAGCTAAAAACGGAAGCTAAAAAAACCGCCAAAGCAAAATCAATAAACTTTTTGCGCAAGTTTTAGTTGCCCATGTGTGTGTGTGTGTATTAGTTGTGGGTGTGGCCATCTAAGCGATTGACATGCTAATGCAATCGTTCAATAAATCGCAATTGCATAAAAATTGCAAGCAAAACCGAGCATTTAGTCAATCAAACTGATTTGAGTGGCTGTCATTGGTCAGTTCAATCAATCAAGCTAACAATCTGGCAATCAATCACTCGATGAGCTTCAAGTGCTTGCGCATTGGTAATTTGCTTAAACAGTTAAGCGCTGCAAAAGAGAATCCAATTATGCACACAAACAAACAAACAAACAAGCAAGCAAACGAGAAGGCAAAGAAACGAAACGCTCTAACGGCGCTGCTCTTGTATAAGAGTGTAATGCACTCTTATACGCCGCAATTGAATGTGTTGCATTTGCAGCGACGCGTCGCTGGCGTCGGCAGCAGCAAAGAAACGCAGAGACAGAGGGCAGATCGCAAAACAAACGGAATGGAGTCAGCGCCGATCAGCTGCTGCAAGACAGTGGCGGCCCAAATAGTGTGCACGCTAGCCCTAGCTAAACTGAATCGTATATGCATACTGGCTAGGCTAAGCGGATCAACTGTGCACTCGCTACAGTGCTGTCCGAAATAGTGTGCGCACCTCAGCTATCAATGCGGAACAAGTGAAACTGATCCAAGCTGATCATTACAACAAGAACAGTGACGTCCCGCCTAGTGTGCACGAACGCCTACTACGTGACAGGTGTAGCTAATAAACAAATAAATAAAAGTGAGCGAAAAAAAAATGAAATGAAATGATAATGGTTTAGCCATGTACATTTTACAAATTATTTGAAAAGCTCGATAAGCGCGCGTAGACACGTACGGATTCTATGCGAATATTTGCGGCGTACAGTCAGCATTCAGCATTGATGAACAGGCAACTGAAGACAGAATGGAATTACCACTTGAAGAATGGAATTTCAATTGTCATAATTACATTTGATATCTATAGTGAAACGCTTGGAATTGAAACCTACATTTGATGCATAAAATGTCTAGAATTGAAAAAAATTTGATTTAAAATTGGAAGTTTGCTTCTACTTACACATCACATCACATATGGAACGTCTGGAATTGGAACATATTTACAAATATTCCACTTGCTAATATAGAATATATATAAGAGATAGGAAATTTAACTATTCATAACACTTAGATAAATGGAACGCTTGGAATGAAACAAATTTGCAACAATAAATGCTTCACTTGCACAAGCAGAATGTAGGTGAAAAGGAATTTAGTTTCAGTTTTTTATATGAAACGCTTGGAATTGAAACAAATGCGTTTAGTGTAGCTACAAATATTCGAGTTAGCCTAATGAAAATTCAGTTTGTGCAGATTCTCAGCTCAACTCAACTCAGCTCAGCTCCTGGCTTGGCCTGGCTATAAATTTAATTAGGTTTCGCCTTAATTGTTACTCACAAATATTGCCCTAAAAAGTTGCAGTTTGCCCTGTTGCCATACTTCATCAGCGCCCGCTCTCCCAAGACGCTAAACAAGACAACAAAAAGACAAGCTGAAGATGAAGACGTAGAAGAGTGGCACGAAGACACAGTGTGAGAGCGTGAGAGAGAGAGAGAAGGCCAGAAAGTGTTGTCCTTTCATGTCCCTCGGGGTGGGACCAAACAAAAAAAAAAAAAAAACTTTTTGATTTGTTTAGGTAAAAAGTTGTTGCGTTTGGCTTATGCAAAGCAGCAGCAGCAAGCGAAGGCGAAGGCGGCGGCGTCGACGTCAATGCCGACGCTGGCGTTGACGTTGACAGCACAGCTGTCTCTGTCAGTCAGCGCAGTTGAGTTCCAGTTCCACCGTTCCCGCTACGCGAGCACTGCTGTTTGTTTACTATCATTTTGGCATCCTTTTAATTTACGCGTCGCATCGGCCAAGCCAAGCAGCAAATAGAAATACGCTTGGCAAACAAATGAAATGAATACATACATACATACATATGTATATATATATATACATATATATGTATGCTGACCGGAGCAGCTGCAGAGCGGTAAATTTCATTTTTTTTTTAATCAACGCCAGCGGCGTTGCTGCTAGGCAGGAAAGGGGAAGGGGGGGTGGTGGGGTCTAAGCGAGAAGTGCGACAACAGCGCGCCGCATTAGTTGATGCTCGCTGAGCAGCGAAAAAGCACGAAGAAGAAGAAGACAACGATGGCAAAGGAAGAAGCTAACGAAGAAGAAGAGGAAGACAGCAACTGATTCACTGATCCATTCAAGTTTATATACAATAAGTTAGAGGACGAGCACGTCCTCCTGGCCATATCCTGGCCGGGGGCGTCGTATGGGCGTGGTGTGTGTGTGTGTGTGTCTATGTATAGCAAACCGTTTTACTGTGCTGAAAATTCAATTTGATTTGATTTGATTTTCGTTCTCGTTTTCGTTTGAATGCACAGCAGCGGCAGAAGGACAGAAGCAGCGGCAAAGAAATGATATCAAATTAGTTGAAATAGAAGTAAAAAGTCTGTAAAGCCTGCCCCGCCCCCGCCCCCGCAACGGCCACCTAAAACTGATTTGAGCTCTCACCCCTGCTTAAAGCGAAATACAAGAGCTTAAAAATTTGACAGAATGAAAGAAGAAGAAAAAATGTGTTTCCTCTGCAGCAGAGAGATCACACGTTGTGTTGAGCAGGGCAGAACAGCATGAAAACGTAACGAAACAACTTATACTCTGCCACAGACGACGACCTAAAGAGGAAGGAGCGAAGAGTACAGAGCATGCAGAATGTGCATGTGTATAAGACGAGCGTATTTAATAAGTAGAATTGACTGTTCTATTTCGGTGCGTACTTAACACACACACACACACACACACACATAAATACGCAAGCATAATTCGAAGAGTTAATCACTTAATAACTGGCAGACTAAATGGAATGCGTGGATAGCATTGCTCAAAATATAAGAGAAATATGTATGCATACATTTATAGCTATTATGCTGCATATATGTATGTGTACGTGTGTGTATGTGTATAGGTAAGCGTATGCACTATTCGCTGTGTGCCAACGTTCGCAATGTTTGTGTATGTATGTGTGCGTGTGCGTGTGCGTGTGCGTGTCTTGCTTTTTCAAGTGCAAATACAAATTTAAAGCAAACAGCCAGAGCCACGCGACAATTTGGGAAGCCCGATGTCAATTTAGCGCCGTTTTATAAGGCGGTCGCACGCACACACACACATACACAAACACGCACACATCTACATTCTCACACAGACACATTCATATAAGAGCACGCTATGTACTTGGGTGATGGCAAAGATTTTCATTGAGTTTAGTTCATGTTGTTGTTGTTGTTGCTGTTGCTGCTTTTCATTTTACGTTTTTCGCATTTACGGCGCGCGATAAAAATCAACAGTTTTGTCAACTTTTGTTGCTATTGTTGTTGTTGTTGTTGCTTTTTTTTATCGCGTCTCGGCCGCAATTAATTTAAAACATTAAAATTTTTGCCATGAGGTCGCTTGGGTGCTTCTTTTTTTTCTAATTAATTTCGTACAGCGGCATGGCTACTGCTGTTGTTGTTGTTGTTGTTGGTGCTATTACTGTAGTTGTTGTTGTTTTTTGTTGTCTTACGCTAGTTTGCACTTTTAGTAGTTGCTCACGCGTTCTCCGCTGTCTTTTGCTCACTCTCTTGGCTGGCGCGCTCTCTAAGACTTGCTTTCCGTCTCCCTCCCTCCCTTCCTTCCGCGCGCGCTCTTGCTCGTTCTCTCGCACGAATGTGTCGGTGTGTGTCGCTGTGTCGCTGTGTCGGCTAGCGAGCGATTGTGTGTGTGTGTGTGTGTGTGTATGTGTGTGCGGCCGCTGCTGCGTTTTGTTTATTTGTCTGTTCCACTTGTTTTTGCCTTTCGCCGTTTGCACTTGTGCATTGCAATTTTTTATATTATTTTGTACACTCGGCGAATTAGTACGACGTTGTTGGCTACGCTGTTGTTGTTACCCCCTCCGCCGTTTAGCACGTCCCGGCCGTTGCCGCTACCGCGCCACTGCCACAGCCACCGCCACTGCTGCAGCAACAGTCCCCACTTAGCCCACTTTTCGGCACATTTATCACGCACAAACAATTACAAAATTGAATAATTTAATGTGAGGGACGCGCGCGCGTTCAATGCAACTTTTTGTTTCGATATTTTCGCTCGTTCGGTGTGTGTCGCGGGGCTGATATGAATTATATATTTATATGTGCGCTTATTATTATTTATTTTCTAGCAAAATACAATTTTTTTCATAGGAAAAGTCCCACGAACTGCCGCACGAGCGAAGTTGCTTATACGTTATATGATGAAAACGAAACGGCAACGACGACGAACGGAACGAACAACGCGCTCGAAACGGCTCACAGACAGAGACCAAGCGCAAGCAAGCGAGCAAGAAGCAGCACCAGCACCAGTAGCAGCAGGCAGCAGCAGCAGCAGCAGCAATAGCAACAGCAACAGCAACAGCAACAGCAGAAGCAGCGACAGCAGCAGCGTAACGAAATGAAACGAAACGAGACGAATGAGTGCACGAAGCTAACGCCAGGCGATGTAAGTGAGCGCACGACGACAATGACAACGACAACGACAACGACGACAGCGGCGTGAGAGAGTGTGAGATAGAGAGCGCGCAGAGCGGCATGCGTGAGAGCTTTGCGTTAGCACGTTCTATGTTCTGGGTGGGTGGCGCTTTTGGGTGGTCGGCCCCAGCCTTTCAATACGTGCCTTGGCATAATAAGTTGCCGCTGAGAGAGCATTTGGCAATCGAAATTGAAAGTTGTAGCGCGACGGCGACGCTGACGTTGACATCGGTGTCTTGCAAAAGATTCATCATCAAACAGCTGCCGCATTTAGCGCCCTCTCCTACACCTTTCAATCGCGCACTCTCTTTTTCTCTCTCTCTCTCACTGTCTTTCTCTCGTTGGTAAACAGCGGAAATCCAATTACAAGCAGAGAGCAGCGGCAGAGCCCAAATGCAAGGGCAGACACAGCGACGACGACGACGGCGACGTCGAAGCTTGCAGCTTACACAAGTACAATGACTTGACGCCGCCAATCACACTCAACACACACACACACACACATGCACTCGAGGCATACGCATGAGTGCAATAGTGGATAAAAGTGCCGAAAGAAGAATCGAACTTGCAAATTATCTTGCATTGTACACACACACAAACACACACACGCACACATATACACGTGCATGCGCTCACACGTGCACGCTTACGCATGGTGACTTACAGGCAAAGCATGCTTATCTCTTATACTTGAGCCCATTGAAAGCGTGTTAGGAGAGCTTATCGGTTTCGAGCGTACGTATGTAACGGGCAAGCGAACACGTTTGATTACGTATGTTTCCTTAGCCGTCTAACGGTTTATTGTAATGCACTCTCTCTGCACTTGACACAGTTCATGCTTCGCCTATCGCATTGCACTCAAATGTTTTTATTTAGCCTATTGTGTTTATTCTTAATTTTATTAAAGCGTTGTGTGCTAATCTAGTGCTGCTTCTTTTTCGTTTTATTCTTAATTTATCGCTTATGATAAAAAACCAAATACTCATGGTGCAGTCTAACAAGTGCCTAGCTTGTAAATACCCTGTAAATTTGAAAATGGGGTTTATTATTATCGATGATGTATGTTATCGATGATCGATAATGGTTTTTTTATAATTTTTTTTTTTATTTTGTGCCTGTTACATGTTGCACTTATATATCAACATCGCCCGTTGCATTTTGTATTTAGAGGGTATACAAACAGTTTTATTTGCAGTCGGCTCACAGTTTCAAAGTGTGCCGACGCGATTCTTATCAACAACAACAACAACAACAATGACGGCAACAGCTAGAACAAAGGCAGCAGCCGTAATGATCGCCGTAGACTTATCAACGAAATAAATGCAGAAGAAACCGCTAGATCGCGCCCCCCTGCAGAGCAACAGCTGAAAAGGAACAACGGACAGCAGGCGAAAGCAGCGACGACAGCAGCGCCGCGACGCAGCGCCAGCAAGTGTAGAAACGTAGGAGAGAATGAGAGACAAAGAGAGGGAGAGAAGAACAATGCAGATGGCGTTGCTTTAAAGCATTTGCGTATTTGAAGCTTTTGGAAGTTGTGTGTTGTTATTGCTGTTCCGCTTCTTCTTCGTCTTCATCAATTGACAAGTTGTGCAGATTTAGTATTTAACACAATTGAATTGAGCTTATGAGAGATGTACAGTTAATTGCTAGATGTGAAACAAGCAAAACAGACAGATGCCAACAAAAGTCTCTCAATGTGTGCGTATGTGTGTGAGTGTGTGTGTGTGTGTGTGTGTGTATGTGGCAGGCAGCAGGCAAGCAACCTTGAACTTTGACCTCGCAGTCAGTCGAGAGCTTTGCGAATACACTTGCAAGTACAAGCCTGCACACACACACACACAGCTATCTCCCTCTCCCTCTCTCTCTCTCTTTCTCTGTGTGTGGGAATCATTCTAATCTGAGCCTAAAAATTTGATTGACCTGCCTATAGCATGGCTCGCTGCCGCCTCCTTCCACCACTTGACGATATGTGACGACAATTCGATTGCCTGCTCGCTCGCTCGCCCGCTCGCTCGTTCGTTCGTTCGCTGAATGAGCCTGATGAACGGTAAATGGAATTGGAACTCGAACGGAATGGCAAACTAATAATTAGTCCCAAGTGGGTTTCATAGCAACGAGAGCCACTCGGCCTCTCGACCATTAGGCGACTGCAGCAGCAGCCAGAGAACAGAGGGATGCCTGATTGCGGTTAATGGTCAGCTGGAGTGTTCTGATTATGAAAAACAGAAGAGAGAGAGAGAGAGAGAGAGAGAGAGAGAGATGAGCAGGAGGCAGAGAAGAAACAAAAATATGAAGAATCGGCATCAAAGTCACTTCAATGGCAGCGAAAGAGACAGCGATAAGGCCTGTGCGCAATGAAAGAGAGTGAGAAAGAGAGAGAGAGAGAAAAAAAAAACGAAACAAGCTCTGAAAACTGCAAATGAAACGAAGAAGTTCGTTAGGTTCCCGTTTATGGATGCAAATCTAATTGGATGGCAAAGGAAACAAAGCAAAAAAAAAAAAAAAAAAAAAAAATCCAGCTATGTAGGTGAGGGCGAAAAATTCCAATTTCATTAAGTGAAATGCTTGTAAACGAGAAAGTTCCGTAATATTCAGAGAGATTTCTATGAAACAAAATATATTTGTACACAGAAAAATGCAAATATTATTATTATATTACAATATATAATATATATACTCAAAAATCAGAGAATATAATTCTCTAATTAGCATCTTTATTTTAATTAAAATTTGGTATAAAGAAAAAAAACAAATTTCTTTCTCTATAAGAAATAGTTCTAAGAGGAAATCGTTCTATATAAAAATTCATATAGATCAATCAAGTTTTGCTCTCAGTGTATGTATACTTATATCATTATAATATATCTATTGATAGAGAGTTTAAATAGAGATTAAAGTAAAGTCAATAGATTATAGATAGAGCATATGAAACTTAGGAACTAGAAAAAGATTTGGAATACATAAGATCTAGATGGGATGCAGAGTTGAAGGAGAGTTACTGGAACACATAGAACTATGGAACTTCGAATAGCCGAATATTGAGAATACCCTTGCAGACATGCGAGAGGCAGTGAAGTGCTGGAAAGACAGTATGAACCGCTTAGGATTGACGGAATACGGATTCTCTTTCAGATGGATAAGTACATAAATTTCGTAGAGCTAAAGTAAACTATATACAGTAAACCCACTCTATAAGATGGACACATTTGTTATTTACAATATAAATATACCTGCCTAACATATGTAGGATTAACCATAGTATCCTCCATATTATTCTATATAACTGTTCTGTGTAACTTGGCTAAAATGATAATGTTGGCCTATCTTAATTAGATGTATAGTATATCCTTTTTTAGATGAATGCAATGCTATAAATATTTAATACAGTATAACCAACCTAAGATGGACACATATTGAATAATAATTGTTGTATTCTTGTTGAGAACCATATAGAACCACGGACACATTTGCTATACTCATTCATGTACATATCTATTTAGCAAACCCTGCTCAACTCAGACATACTTTTACTTCTAACTTATTCCATTACCCCATCTTCTATTTATGTACATATATTTAGATAAACAGTATAATCTACCTATAGTATATAGAGTTAATTTCGGAATTCTTCGTAGGCGATCTTTACTGTAAGACAGATGTCTAAAGCTAAACCATTTCATGCCCAGCGTAATTCACATACCCACTCTTCTGCAAGTGTATTTACAGGGTATAGTTCAGTTCATCACGTGACACAGAATAACAGGGTGCAGGGTGTAGGCTGTAGGGGGTGGGGGGTGGATGGATGATGTCGTCGTTGGGGCCACTAACCTTGTTGGACTATTGCGGTAATTGTAGCAGCAACAGCAGAAGGAGCAAACCATATAAACGAGAAAGTTAATGCTGCCGCACCAGGTGGACGTGGATGCGGATGCGGATGCGGATGCTGAAGCGAATGTTGACGTGGCGTTCGTATTGCTGTTTGTATTTGTATTGGTATTGGTATTGGTATTTGTATTTGTATTGCAATTGCTGCTGGCCTCTTCAGTGGCGCTGCCCGCAGTCGCGCTGCTGCTGTGACGGCTCGGCAAATGCTCGACGCCCTCTGGTGCTGCTGCTGCTGCCGCTGCCGCTGCCGCTGCACGCTCGGCCTCTGCTTTCTCAGCCGCTCGGCCGCCGGCACAGCGATTCAATGCCGTTTCGACAATGATCGACGCTGTCGACGATTTGCGTCGCTGCGCTGTCACTGGCGCCGCGGCTGCTGCTGCTGCGGCGGCGCTGCTCGCCTTCTGCTTCAGGAATTTGCTTAAGCGTCGCGCTGCCGTCGACTGCGCGTGAACGCTGCTGGCGCCCAACGCTGGCGGTGCACTGCACGTGGAGCGTTTGCGTTGTTGTGTAGCTGCTGCTTGCGCTGCTGCTGTTGGCACTAGCAGCGACGTCGACTGCAGCGTATCATCGACGAAACTGATTTGCTTCCACTTCTTCTTCTTTTTCACTTTGGCCGTCGCTTTGAGCAAATGTCTTGTGCGAAATGCCGGCGTCTGGGTTGATGCAGCTGCTGTGGCGCCGTTTGTTGTTGCTGCTGCTGCTGCTGCTGCTGCTGCTGCTGCTGCTGTTGTTGTTGTTAAGCTTTGACTGCGCCGTTGACGCGCTGCTGGCGCTGCACCTGCTGCTGCTGCTGCTGCTGCTGCGGCGGCGGCGGCGGCAGTGGCGTTGTCGCCTTTGGCCGCCAGTTCAAAACTTTGCCGCTCACTTAAGCACACATGCACAGACTCTCACACACACACACACACATACACAAGCACACACACCTACACACGCACACATACAGAGCCGAAACTCACGCACGCGGCGCTAAGCGATGTCGACGTCGCGGCATTTGATAAGCGCCGATTGTTGTCGTTCAGCTGCTGCTGCTGCTGCTGCTGCTGCTGCTTCTTCTTCTTCTTCTTCTCGTTCTTTTTGTCTTTGTTGTCCGCTGTCCGCTGCCGCTGCTGCTGCCGTGTGATTTGCGTTGATTTACGATTTTAATTTAGATTCGCTTTTTGGTTTGGGCTCTGTCGCCGCTGCTGCTGCTGCTGCTGCTGCTGCTACCGCTGCTGCCTCTGCCTCTGCCTCTGCTGCTGCTCGTTTTAATATTTTTTGCTGTTGTTTTATGTAATTTGTGTGTGTTGCTTTGTGCGCCTCTTTCGCGACAGTCGCCGGCCCGCAGCGCTGTCCAAGAAAACACTTGCAAAAAAAAAAAAATTGTCAAAAAAATTGCACTTTCTGTTTATCTTCTGCTGCTTCGGCTTGTTATGTTAAAAAAAAAAAAAAAAACAACAACAAAATTAAAATTGATATTTTTGATTGTTTATTTTGATTTATTGTGATTATTTCGAGCGCGCGGCGGTTTGTTGTCTGTCACATGCATACGCACACACATAAACACACGCACTCACACAGACACGCAGTTGTATATATTTAGACGCGCTCGCACGCACACACACATATGAACGAGACGACAGCGACGCGGCGCGCTCTCGCGATGCTCACAGCTGCAGCGACCGCACAACACTGGCACCAAACGAGCCAGCGACGCGCGACGCCAACGTTGCTGTGGGAGAGCAACGACAGTGACGCCAACGTCGATGCCGACAACGCCGACGCTGACCGAACGTGTGAGCTGGCGACCAAGCCAAGCGCCAAGCCAAGCGAACCGACCGACCGACCGACCGACCGACCAACCGACCGACCGACCGACCGACCACGCACGCCGCCAAAACCTAACGGAAGCTGTGTGGAGAACGGAGACTAAGCGGCGCTTCGCCGTCTACGTGCTGCGTGCTTCAAAGTAGAATGAAGTGCGCAAAAATAATAGTAGACGTCGACGCTGACGCTGGCGCCGGCGCTGACGTTGACGTAGGCGGCGTTGCTGCTGTCGACGTTGCCTTTGCTACTGTGTGTAGGCTGTGCAACGGTTTCTTTTTTGCATTTGCTTTTAATTTGCTTCTTTTTATTTTCGTTGATGCAGCTGCAGTTTAATAGTTATTTTTGTAAATGTGTATTATTTTTTAAACATTATTTTTATTATTATAATATTTTTTAATAATTAAGCAATGCTATTGTTGTTGTTGCTGCTTAACATGTATTGTTATTGTTGTGATTGCTTTTCATTTGCCTAACAATTGTCAACAGCGGCGTGAGAGTAAGAGAGAGTGAGAGAGTGAGAGAGGAGAGTGTGTGTGTGTGGGAGAAGGAGAGTGAGAGGGGCAGAGAGGTAGAGCGAGAGAGCAGCAACCTTTATGCCTATATTATGTGAACCTCGTCTCTCTCTTTCTCATTCTCTCCTCTCTCTATCTTCTCTCATTGCGCAGCAACACTCAGCTGCGCGCTCTTCTGCCTTGGCAGCTGCTGCGCTGCCGGCGTCAAAGCGGCTGCTGTCGCTATCATAGACCGCTTGCTGTTGCTGTTGTCGTTGTTGTTGTTGTTGCGCATTGCACTTGAAAACTTCATCTACGCATAACTGCACTACAGCCCCCCGTCACCTCCCTTTGCCTTTGGCTTTGCACTTGCAATGGAGAACGTCGATTCGGGGTCAAGTACTCGGAGGTTGGTCGGTCGGTCGCTGGGTCGTTTGGCTGGCTGGTTCTCGTCTTGGCATAACAAATGCTAGAAATGGACGTTAAATGCTGCCCCGGGGAATACAGCAACTCCACTAAATCCCAGTAGAATCCTATTCTAATTGAAGAAATCGGATCAGCTCTATTTTGATTAAGGCTTAATCACTTAATAGTATTAGGATACCTCAACGGAAGTTAACTTAACCAATTAGTATTCCAATTGACATTGGATTCATCTACTTATAGCAAAATCTGATCAAATCTGTTCTGATTAAGGATTAATTAATTAAGGATTAATCAGATAAGAACACCTTTGATGAATATTACTGTATTGTCTGTGGGAGTCAGCACCGGGAGGGAATGAAGCATCTAAGCTAATTGATATTTTAATCGATATTTTCGTATCAGAAAATTGAATTAGATCTGTTCTGATCAAGGATTAACCACATTAAAATACCTTAACTTAACTAGGCGTTATTCTTTTTCTGACGAAATCTAATCATATCTGTTCTGATTAAGGATCAATCACATATCGATTCAGTATAAGGGTATATGGGGTATATGAGGTATATGGTGTATGGGTATATGGAAAGTCTACTAGTGTCTGCAAGAGGAATACATTTTCTCCGTTTACTTTACATATGAATGATTCATGACTAAGGATGCTGAGTCAGTGATAAGCCTAGTCTTATTGGTAGATTTCCTAACATAAGAGAACAATTAGATATGGAATTTCCGACTTAATGTTGAAGTTCCGATGTGGTCGGTAGGCTGTCGTAGTAGTTCCTCTCGAAGGAGAGCTGGTTGAGAAAACAAAGTATGAGAGCAGAATGAGCAAAACTATCGACGATGTAGAGAACGAGCATACTAATACTTTTTGTTTATGACAAGCGGAAAGGCGAATGGGCAGAGGGGCAGGCGGAAGTACATGTAGACGTGCGGAAAGACGTTTAGCTGTACAGCCTGTCAGAGGGTCAGTCCAACTGTTAGTCGGTCAGGCGGATGGTCGCTCGAAGGCTCAGTCCGAGAGAGAGAGAGAAAGAGAGAGAAAGAGAGAGCGAGAGAGAGAGAGAGAGAAAGAGAAAGAGAGAGAGGTAGAGAGATAGAGAGAGAGAGAGAGAGAGAGAGAGAGAGAGAGAGAGAGAGAGAGAGAGAGAGACTTCCAGAGATTTTTGATTCCACAATTTATTTTCGATTACAATATCGTATATAATTTGATTATCTCATATATGATATATAACTGGAGCGAGAGCAGTATTCGATGGGGAATCTCGTTTACAATAGACTCCAATATCTGAGCACCGAGGACTCCCCATCATGAATACGACCCACTGACTACTATTGTCAACGTAATCTCTATTCCCACATCCGCTTGCATTAGCCTATATCCGTATATGTATAGCCACTCAGTCAAATAGCCTCATTCTAGATACTACAGCTGTAATAATAGCAGCATCATGAAGAATAGCATTTAAATGCACCCAGAGCCAATTGAGTTTAGCTGGTGTAATTACAAACTCTGACTGAGCACCGTTCGCTTGCCCTGCCACAGCCTGAATCCCAATACGAATCCCAACCCCGACCCCTAACGTAACCCCAATGCCAAAGCTGTTTCCTGTCGCCGTCCGCCCTCGCTGCCGCCTCGCCTCCAAGAATCCCCAAGCCACAAGTCACGCGAATTTCGTGAGGCTTCAGCTTTAATGGCAAGTGAGCCCAGCTACGAACTGACAGCCGTTGCAGTTGGCTGACATTTTCTTCGTTATTGGCCACTTGAGCTCGGCTCAGGTGCGTCAGGTGTTTTTGGTCCAGCACCGGCAGCATCGTCCGTCCGGAAAGTTTCAAATTTCTTGGCCCGGCCAGGCTGGCGGCAATCCAATAAACAGCCGTACACAAAGTGCGAGAGACCCCGGCGACCCTGACGCTCGACTCGGTTCGCATTGCAATTATCCGGCGCCTGTTACTCGAGGCCCCGTGAGTTATCCATCAGCGGGCCACTTGTCTTAAATGAAAATTGCCAGCAACAACAGCAACAACAACAACAATACGCAATTGGATGCGCTGATATTTGCTCGGCGATGGCAAACATTTTTTATGGTCCAGCTGTAGCTGTAGCTGGGCTAGAGGCCACACCTGGCCTAACAGCCACCAGCTTCCATTTTCCGGCTGCGTTTTCGTTTACGTTTTATTGCCCCTAGCTGGGCGGTCTTGTCACTTTCCAGGTGTGCACCGGCAGCAGCACCGGCAGCACTACCGGCAGCATTACCCTCTGCCATCATTTGCATAAAGCCGCCCAACTGCTAAGATCTGTCAAGATGAGCCTGCGGTTCGCTCTTGGACCCATCTACACTGCCGACCTCTAAGGATCTAAGCGAATTTACATTGAGTTGAACGTATTAGGAAGTTATTTGATGAGATACTAGAAAATCATAATAAAGTACATATGCTGAAGCGATATATATGCGATATATTGATAAGCTTACAACATTTCATGGGTTACTTTCTGTTTCCTAAGCTCTAAAGCATAGCAGAAGAGTTCTATATAGTGGATAAGTGTGCATATCGGTAGCGATAGGTTGCATAGTTACAGATAAACTTTGCAAATCGTTTACTTTGACATTAAATAGATTAATATCGATATATGAGTATTAGTAGATGAGTACTGTTATAGATGGGCGTTGCTGGATGAGTATTGTTATATGAATATCGACAGGTGAGTATAAACAATGCAATACCTATACCCAAGTATCGTTTGGTATTAATAGATGACTATCGATAGACAAGTATCGATTGTTAAGTGTCAGTAGAAGTATATGGAATAAGTGTTCAGATAGGTGAATATAGAATACGAGTATTTACAGGTGCCTATTGACAGATGAGTATCGATAATTAACCGTAAAAAATATATATTTTTACCTATATTAATAAAATATTATATTTAGATGACTATCGATGTTTGAGTATCAAATACTGATATTTTTTTAGATGATATCAACACATGAATATCGATAGCTGCCTATCGACTGATTTTATCAATAGTAGCTCCTCATTTACGAGCTTGAATATACATTTAGCGATATATTATCGATAACTAGAAGTAAGATAGATTCATTTCTTCTGCAGCTCAACTAGAAAACTATATGTGTACAAATAGTTAACCATTATTTATCGATTATCGCTACTAGTATCGATAGTCCGCTTAGTTCCAGATTTCAGAAGAGTATTCAAGAAACGCTGTGCTCATTTTACCTCTTCTTTGTTTTCTATATTTTAACTTTTTACTCTGCTGCTTGCTTTGTGCTTTTATAAAGCACAATCAACAACAACAACAACAACAACAGCTACAGCGAAGGGAAAAACAACTAAATAATGAATGGAAAATGGCACCCAGGAGGCACACGCTTTACAGCTGTACTAGATGATAAAGCAGACCGACCCACACAAGACTGCATAATACTCGTTCATTGTCCGAAAACATTTAAGTTTATGCACCGAAAACTTTGCCTCGATGTTGATGTATGAGGATGAGCCACGCCTACAGTGGGCGCATGGAAGGCATCTTAACAGTTTATAAGACGATTATACGCATGAAGTGTTTAGCCGTAGCTAACTGGAAATTGCCAGAAAACTAATATACTCTATGCACTAGGTGAATGAGAAGGCACTCGAGGAGTGCACCTGACTCGGAGATGCCCCGCTGTCATGCTAATATAGGCCGATTTTCTATTTTTATTGGGTATATACAACTGAAATTTGATGCTTTTTATCGATTTTATTTGATTATCGATTTGATATTATTTGAGGTTTCCACAGAGATTCAGGCGAGATCAACTAGGCTGAAATCTAGTAAATATTTATAGCTTATGGGTTCCGTCACGCCTCCTTCTGTACCTTACATATGTTTACACAGAACTAATATACCCTGTCCTCCCATTTCGAATGAGTCCTTTGAGTATTTTTAGTTAAGCAAATCAAAATAGTTGTAAATGTGAACAAGTATTGATATATGTATATAGATGTAATTAAGAGCACTCTAAGCAATGATACCCTGTAATGTGTAGCTAGCAGGTAAGTTCGTGAATGTACATATAAATGAAAATTTGTATAACTATAATGAATGTATATATCTATATACATATATGTATCTATATAGATCTAATCTATATATTCTCCCATTTCACTGAACGACTGAAGCTGTTGGGCTTACTTTATAGGGTATTTGGGCATTGGCGTTTTCACGAAGCAACTCTTTCTACTGGCTTTCGTTTATTTTTAATGCTTTCAATTTCCTGCACTTTGAACTTTGGTTTTTTTTATGCCCTGTACGCATTGCAAATGCAAATTCAGGGTATATCGCTTGCATGCAAATGTTTGCAGGAGGCAGAAGGAGTCCTGGGAGGTGCTAGAATGAAGAAGCAATGAGACAAAGTAGCTCTGTTCATCTACAGAGGCTGAAGATTTCCAATATGAAATGCATATTCCTTATATAGCTCATTAAAGATGAGAACCCATTGTCTTTCTCTTTCCTTTTTCTGTTTCTTTCTCTTTCCTTGAATCTCCTTTCCTTTGCTCTTTCCACTTAGACTTAGGCTTCTTAGGGCTTCTAGGGTATATTCTAGTCTTGCAGCTAAATCAATCTCACTAGCTTTTTTTCACATTTTAAGATTTGCTCTCACCTCTCGCACACTCACTCCCTCCCCTTCACTCTTCTCCCTCTCTCTCTCTGTGTCTGTGTGCATACATGTTTATCATGGCCCTGGCGCAGAGTAAACGCGACTGCAGTTGCTGCACGCCCAGCGGGTGGGCGTGGCCGACAGGCAGCCCAGCCAGCAAATTGCATACGTTTCAAAATATTTTTCTCATTTATTTATTTTCTTTATTTTATTTTTGTTTTATTTTTATTTTTGCATCGCTTTGTGCTTGTTGCACTTGATAAGAGAAACGGCCACAGCTTGGGGCCCGGGCGCCGTTGCTGCCCCCAACAGACACGCCCGCCGCACCACGCCCCTTCTTTGTGGGTAGTCGACAAGCAGCTGTTGTGCAAAACGCCTCCAAAGTTAATCAGAAAATAGCTGAAAAAGCGAAACAAATTCCAAGCTTCAACGTGTTGCTGCTTGTTTAACGCTTTTGCCTCCCTCCGATCGACGGGCTGGGCCCAGCTCTGGCTGGACCTCAAAATGGTGTTGTTAGGTAACGCCCATGTTGCGTATACTCAAAGTTCTTTTCATGAATTCATTTGAATCTCATGATTCCGAACTCTCTATGGCTATACCTTAGTCGTATATTCACTTATATTCACACTCAGATTCATAGATATATTCGTAGTTCCATTCATATATGTATTCATAGTGATATTCGTAGTCATATTCATATGTCATTTGCTTACCAGCTTCAATCAGAGTAAGATTTAAGGGCGAGCTTGTCTTTAACTTACCTGTAAAAAGAAGATACGATCAAATATTAGTTCTTAGTTTGGATATTTAAGATGAGTTATTATCTAAGGTATATAAGTCTAGGATTATCATATCTAGTGGCAACTCTATCTTTTGTAATTTGTATATTGTTTCGGTAGAGCAGCGACTTTATTACATACAACTTTGAGCCACATCTCAAAGATCAAAGATCAGAAGATCTGAATTGGAATCATTGGCCAGAGGGGTTTCACATATATGTATGTATTTCTACTACTTTAAAGTTCGATAATGAGAGAACTGTGCTTAAAGTGTGGATATTTTATATACATACATGTAGACCCTAGTTCTCAGTGCTTAGATCTTAAGTTAGTCTTAATTTTAGATCAATATTAATCTCCAATAGAATAATAAATGTTTATGAATTTTTTTTTATGAACTTGTCTCTATATGTATATATTTTGTATATAGGTTTATAGCTTTATCTTATTCGAATTTGATGATTTTCTACCTTCATAAAACGAGCTCCAGGGTAAGATATTGCTTATAGATATATATGTTAAATATGCATAATCCTTAAGCTTTTGCCTTTAAGGACCAAGTTCAAAGCTTATACGATTTGCATAGCTTTTGAGATCTTCCAGAAGAGCTTAAATTGACTCGAAATAAATATAAAAATAAAATAAACAATATATAATAATCATATAGCATTTATTTATATACTCTTATGGGTATACTTCTATATTTATTTATCAATACAGAATGAAATAATTTGTTTTTTTTTTTTTTTTGAATTTTTTTTAAACAACTACAGATTATAATGGTATATATCTTAACATACATAAGTAAAATTTGGTTTCTAGTTCCACTTAAGCTTTCTCTTTGTTTCTCACCCAAAAGTGCGAGCGCCAAAGGAACTTTTTAGCTTTTTAAGTTGCAGAAGCATGCAAAGCACCAGGCAAACCTCTGTTGCACGTAAGCTTTCAAAAGCTTTCTTAGCAATTCCTGACCCGCAGCAACTGAAAGCTTAATGCTGCATTTGCCAGAAAGCTTTCAAAAAGCTGCACATCCAGCGAAAGCTGGCCGTGGTGAAAAGCTCCAAAAGCTCATAGACTGCGCACAATATTTCGCTCAACTTGAGGCATATAAATTCTTCTGCTTTGATTAAAAATGTCGAGCTATTTGAGCTGCTTGTTGAGCGCTCCAATTCGCATTAATTTATGCATTATCTAATTGGAAACATGAGTGGCTCGAGTGGCTAAGCAAAGACGATGCTCGTCCGGCCCTTTGTTGGCACAAATCGCACGGCAGCTGCCACTCGATTTGCTCAGCTTATCCACTCAGCCTAGCGAACCCACCCAACCACCCAAGCAGCCGACAGACATAGGCAGCTAAGCATTGAGCTTGACTTGTTTTTTCCTGATAAATGTTTGATTTGATTTTCCTTGGAATACCTTGAATCCATTAAGCATGATTAAAAAGGGCTTTGTGAAGGCCATCGAGAAAAAAAAAAAAAGGCTAACGTGATTTCCTCAAGCCTGATGATTAAATATGAACATCTCGTTGAGTTTGTCAGCTATATACACATATTAAAGAGTTGTTGACAATTTTATATGCCGGGTATTCACTAGTCGCGCTTGAGCTAAACTTGGAATTTATTAGTCAAAGTTTTCTTGGGCATTTTATTCAATCAGATATGCAAATCGAACTAAATCTTGTTAGGGCTATCTACCATATAATAATATCTTTCTAATTATAATACTAAATATGCTAGTTTTAGTGGATTTATGTACCGGGTATTCACTAGTCGCAGCTCAACTCAATTTAAGATATTTTTTTTCTTAAATATTTCTTTTTAGGCTATTTCTAAGCAGAAGCTTAAGTATAATTAAATTTAATTGGATTTCTTTACAATATCTATAATTTTAAATTTTTATTTTATGTACCGGGTATTCATGAGTCGCGCTTACTCGACTTGTAATTTATTTTCTAATTCCTTTTATATATTTGCTTTCACTTTTTTCTTTGCGTGCTTTGTGACATTATTGAAGCTACTTCAACGGCTACGTTTGTGCGTCGTTCATCCGTCCGTCTGTCTGTCCGTCCGCCAGTCCATCCGGCCTTTCACGTGCAGCTCGGTGTTGCATATTTTGTGGCTGTTTTGCCCGCAAGCGCGAGGCCCTGAAGCGCATAAATCTTTTGCCAGCTCGCGCTCTACCTCTACCGCGCTCTACCTCTTTCTCTCTCTGTTTTGCTCTTTATATTTTTATCTTATTAACTCGGTCTCTCTCTCTCTCTCTCTCACACCCAAACACTTAGCATGCTCACAACCCAATTAGTTAAGATTTGCAACTGTTTAGCTTTTGTGTCACATGGCGTATGCGCAATGTTTACGTTTTTTTCCCTGCCCCCAAGCAATTCAGTAGTGGTCTTTATAATCCTTATCTAAATGAGAATTTATCACCTGCTGCCATTTAACAGATGCTTATGTTAACTTTATGTTAGCTCAAGTTTTTATATGCATATAAACTATTTGTTTTCAGCTTATTTCGGACAGATTTGGCAAGAGGCCCCAAGCAAGAGATAAACCCCAATAATCACTCAATAAAAATCGGACTAAAAGGTCTTGACCTTCAAAGACCAGCAAGTGGCAGCTATAAATAGGCCAACAGCTCTATAAAAATCTCTAAAATATATACATATATATTTATATATATTTTATACATATTTATTTTTATTTTTATTTTGATTTTTCTTTTCCTATATTTGGTGCGAAAATTTCTATTTTGTGGCTCAGTTAATTGAGGCGACACACAAAACTTTCTCTTGGTGAGGGTGGACTGGCTATCGCTGGCAAGTTGCGCTGCCACGCCCACAGCGCTCAGTTATTCGGCTGCCTTCATTATCGCCGAAAAAGTATGCAAACGAAGAGGCACGCGCGCTGTGGCTCGCTATCTTAAAAGGGTTTTTCGTTTTCGTTTTCATTTTTTTTCATTTTGTTTCCTTCGTAAGCCTAGCACCAGTCCCCATTACACCCCCCTCCCCTCTTGTCACCTTTGCCGTGTTGGCCAGACCCGCCCGCATCTTTGAGTATTTCCTTTGTTTGCGCCTGTTTTGTCATCGGACGAAGTTCAAGGCGAGCTGCCGCTGCCGCTGCCGCTGCCGCTTCCGCTTGGCCTCTAATCGAGCTCCCCAAACGCCTTTAGCTGCTCAGTTTAATGTGGCATTAGAAGTGCCCAATGCTGGCGGGGCGCGGGGTATTGGAAAATACTTGGACATATATAAATGGAGTCCAAGTCAAAGTGAATGTCGGAAAGTATCCCACAGCAAGCTATCCCCAGAGGTGTGCGCACTCTCTCTCCCCGTCTCTCCCTCTCTCCATCTCTCTCTCTCTCTCGTTCTTTAAAAATTATTTATATCTTTGTTGTGCCTGGGCCCATTTGTCTGTTATGTTTTAAATAATAAATAAACTGTAAACATAAGTCACGCATACATAAAGCGCAAAAGTTGAGCCCTTGGCTTTAAGAGATTTATGTGCACATTCTGAGAGTTGGGCCCGAAATGCGTGATGGGGGTCGCTCGGCCTGCTCTCGACTGAGTGTTTGGCTGCCTGCTGGTCGTGGTGGAATTTAAAGCCAACATCGAATAGTTAACGTCGAAATTCATGTTAACAAAGCCACCGGAATGTTTATATGCGCAGCTCATGGAATGCGCCATAAAGCGAAAATAAGAGCAGCAGCGCGAGAGAGCTAGAGAGCTAGAGAGCTGGAGAGCTGGAGAGCTGTGGAGCCGGAGAGTTCATTAGTTCCTAGTATGGCATGTTAATTGAGTGGCAGAGGTCAGCGCATAGAATGCATTTTGCAGCAGCAGCTCAATGAGACTGCAGGGGAAACCCTCTCAATGCCCTCAGCTAATTGAACTAATTAACTGCACCTGCTCCCCACCCACGCAACCCGTTAATTAGCTATTCACTCTTATTCCACACATATGCCGCCTCACTTGAAAGCAAAAACTAAAACTCTTATTCAGATTTAGTTGCGAAAAATATTAGATATCAATACCCTCAATGGAGCCGAGCGATAAGCTAAGTAGATTTAGCCATGCCCTTCAGTCCTTCACTCCGCCTGTCCGTCCGTCTATCCGTAATTCTGTCTGCTCATCCGTTTGTTTCTCTTTTTCACTGTTTTTCCGAGCGTCCTGTTCATCTATCCATTCGTCTGGCTGTCCATCTATCCGTCCCACTTTCCTTATGTCCGTTTATCTATTCGTTCGTCTGTCTGTCCGTCCATTCATCCGTCTGTCATTCCGTTCTTCTGTTCATACTTCCGTTTATCCGTTCGTTTATGCCTTCGTTCGTTCTACCGTTATTCCGATCTTCCGCCCATGTGTCCGTCCGACTGTTTGACTATCCGTCCGTGTTTTCATTCTTGTGTTCATTCGCCTGTCCAACTTTCCGTTCATTCACTCATTCGTCCTACCCTTTTTCTCGTGGCTCCGATCTTCTGTCCATGTGTCCGTCCGACCATTAGAGGGCTCATTCGCGTGCTAATCCGTCTGTTTATCCGTTCGTCCATCCATCGGTCTTATCGTTCGTTCATTCGTCCATCCGTTGGTCTGTCAATTCGTCCGTCTATACGTCCGTTCATTCGTTGGTCTATCCGTTCGTCTATCCATTTTTCTCTTCCTCTGTTCGTTCGTGCGTTCGTCCGTAAATTCGACTGTCTATACGTCCCTCCACAATCCGTTTGTTCATCTATCCGTCCATTCATCCGTCCGCCAATTCATCGGTCTATGCGCTCGTCTGTCCGTCGCGCTGACCTCATATAATCAATTAATACATCATTGAATTAAAACTTTACAATTTTAATTCCAGTTTATTAGTCAACAAAAACACCCAACGTAATATCTATTGGTAATTCGAACCATTATCCTCTTATCGCTATCGATATTTTTTCTCAATGTGCATTGCATGGCAGCTAATCCCCTTCCCATACGACTCATTGCTTGACCATCGGTAAATATATACAGACTTCATTGGTTACAGTCGAGCTGCACGATTTCCACTTAATTGACCATTAATCTGCATTAATTAGTTAATTGAAGTACGTGTTAATGTTGTTTTATGATTTATGCAATGATTTTTTGCACAAATGTAAACACGTTTTTCATGTCAAACAAATTTGTCGTTGGCAAAAAATCCATATTCAGTATAGAAACAGAAGTGGGATTTTACGAATTTAATGGATTGAATTGTATTTAGTATTAAGTGAGAGAGCTGAGAATCGTGAGCTTCTTACAGACATTGGAAATGTCTCATAAAAGGCATCAGATCTATATGGAATATAGGCTTGCTCACTGGAGGCGTGGCAAATCGGCAAGAAGTATATATGTAATGGAGAGGGTTCTATACTTTGTATCATATAATATAATACTTGAAATTTAAACACATATAAATACATAGAATTGCTACATGAATATAGGTAGAATGTAGAATGGATTGGATATCTACATATTTTACCGTCATATCTTTTCATAAAGACTAGCTTTTCACATTTTTTCTTCAGCTAGAATCCAAGTTTTAGAGTTATTTTTTTTACTCAACTATGTAATCCATTTTCAAGAGAAAAAGTAAATAAAAATTGTATTTAGTATGAAATTAAAATTGAAAATTTTCTAAACTTAACTTTCGAGTTTTATTCAAACTGAAAACTTAATTTTGTATTTTTTTTTTCAATTTTTTTTTTTAAGTTTAAATTTTCTCTTATCATTTGTTTTCCTCTTCATGAGTTTTCATTATAAGCTTGTGTGTAAATACCAGAGTTTTTATTTAATCCGGAAACTGAGAGAGCTTAAGAGTTTTTTTTTACACTCTGAACTCATTGAGAAATGGAAAATCAGGGCATAATAGTTTTAGGAAAATGTATGAAACAGGCCGAAGTAGGCGTGGCAGAGCACATAAAGTATATATATTCTTCTTCAGGATGTCGCGCTGAGTCCATAAAGTCAGGTCTGTCTGTCCGTTCACTGAGATACCGTTAGTTATATGAGCAAGAGTATGGAAATTTATCATATTTTCCTTATGCTTTCCTTAGACCTAACTTGAATACCGTTAGAGCTAGGGATTAGAGATTTACTGTGTAGATTCATGCAATACAAAGATTATATAATTTTTAGATATTGGATACCGCGCTTGCTTCAGAAGATTTGGAATATCAGTCTCAGATAGAGCAGTCTAATTTGTCAAATTTTTATTATTGCAAAAAAAAAAAAAAAAAAATTTTTAAATTTCAAATACATACATATATAAATTGCAAAGATTTTTATAATTTTTTTTTTTAATATGATATCTTTGGTAATTTTTTGATCTACTTAGGGCATTCCAGCTCTACCCAGATCTACCCGACCGTCTCTAATTGCTGTATGACATTTCGTTTGCACAATTTTTTCGCACATATTTATATAATTTTAATTCGAATTAAGCCTCGGCCAATGCAGAAATGTGCAGTGCATAAAAAAGAAAAGAGCGAGCTTGGGCGTGTGTGTGTGTGTGTGTGTGTGTGCGTGTGTGTTATTCAAATTTGCTATAAGCCATATGCCATACATTTAAGCCGACAATAAGTGAGCTATTGGCACGGCCAACAGCAGCGAGGGGTCGGCGCGTTTTAATTTATTTATTTAAATATGAATTCGCTGCGCTGCCGCTGCGGCCGCCTCGACCAGTGCACACAGAATTCCAGGGCAAAAATTGTGCTATTTATATGTGGATCAATGCGGCGTATAATAACGTATTCAAATATAAATAGCCAGGGCAAACAGACGCGAGCTGCGCGGCTGACAGGTGTTTAATTAAGTTTTGTCAAACGCTGACGGCCAAATCGTATTTCGTTTCACTTTTCACTCGATAGCATTTTATTTTTATTTGAAATTTTTTTTTTTTTTTTGAATTTCATGTTATTTTTGAAACGAACGAAACATTTTCGCAAAGGTTGCCGTTTGCCCTTTAATTATGCGTGCGCTGAGAATTGTCATAATTTGTAGCTTGCAATTAACGTGGCTAAGGCCTAGTATAGGTTAGCCTCTCTCCCACTCCCAGCCCCCCTCTCTGTCTCTCTCTCTCCCGCCCTCTCTGTTCCTCATTCTGTTTGTGTTGTTGTCACGACTCGAGCGAGAACATTTAAATTTAATTATACGACTATGACAAACATTTTTGGCATTTTGACAGCGAACCGGGCGGCAGGGGTGGCAGGGTGGCAGGTGTGGGCGGGCGGTGCGCTGACAGCTGGCAACTGTCGAAGCAGCCGAATGACATTTGGAGCGCACACGGTGCGTATACGCGACTTGTCCCGCAGCCAAAATAACAATTAACAACACGAGATGAGCATTTTACAAAAACAAGAAATGCGAGCAAATAAAAACAAAACGAAACCCAAATTCCGTCAAGGATCCGGGCAACCGAACCCGAGAGCCCGGACACGGATGCGAATGCGGATGCGGATGTGGATATAAACATGCTCATTAGCCGGGCTCGCTGCGAGGAATGCAGCCCGCTCGACGACGATGTTGTTAATCAACAAGTTGTTGTTGTTGTCCATATTGTTGTTGTTGTTGCTGCTGCTGTTGTTAAGCGATTCGGTGTCAAAAATTATTCAAGCGTTAAACACGTCAACGGCAAATTTAACTAAGTAACTTTTCCTTTTATTTGGGTTTTTTTTAGTATAACAATTTAAGCTTCTATGCCCGCAGCATTTCCCGGAAACATAATCTATCTGCATTTAATGTGACCTTTCGACATTCTCGCATATTGCATTTCCACGAAATGGCTAATTAGTGTTTGAGTTGCCCTTGCATTAAGTTTAAACAAATACAATTTTTTTTTTTAATTTTTTATGCGTGTGTGTGTGTGTGTTTTTGTTTCGCCTGCGGTGCTACATGCATGTGCTGTTTAATTATATATATTAATATTACATAAAATCCCAGATATGTATATATATATATATATAATATATATATGTAAGGGCAGCTGCACTGCCGCCGCCTCCTGCTGCCCGCGCAATGTAATGTGGTAATGTCTAGGGTTGTCGAATATTTTTATTAAAATATCGTCTTGATGATATTTTAGATTATGTAAAAATATTAATATGAAATAAAAATTGATAAATAGTGATATATCGAGATTTTACTGTGACATATCAAACGGCACTTTAAAATATCGCTATATCAATATTTATAGATTTTTTCATATTGATATTTTTCAAAACCTAAAATATCATCGATACGATATTTGAAAAACATTGATAAAAATATATGATAAATATTGATATATCGAGATTTTAGTGTGAAATAACAAACGACACATAAAAATATCGATATATCAATATTTATCGATATATTTATGAAATAAATTTTTTTCCCACAAAAAATTTATAATGCATCTCAAAATGGAGAAATAATAAGAGTAAATATATTTTTTATTTAAATGAAAAAATCCGCTTAACTTCAGTATTCGGTACTTAAAAGCATTATAGAGCTTGTTTTCCATTAATCAATTCAAGATAATACGTTTTCACCATATTCAATTTCTGTACATTCGCAATTGGATCACGTATTACAGGAGCATCAAAATATCGCAAAATAATCGATATTTGGGAAAAAATAGTCCGATATATATCTATTAGTTTTTGGAAAATATATCTATATATTGATATTATGATATTATGGTTCACAATGGCTGCCAGAAAAATGTGAAATCCTAAGTTTGTCTCTGTCAGCTTTACCTAGTATAACGTGAATAAATCTATTTCAGAGGCAAGCAGGTGGCAATTAAGAGTAACAGACAACCTGTATCGCATTGCTCTTTTGAGGCCTTTGTAACTTATCTCTAAACACGCACATATACATATCATGAAATATGCGCACACTCACACACTCACACTGACTATCACACTCACACTCACATTAACTCTCTTCTTCTTCCGCTCCGCACACACTTGAACAACTTTTGTTATAAATCATCTGATTTTATCACATTTTAAATGGCATTAGAAAGGCAAGCCTTATGTAACCCAAAGGCAGAATTTGTTGTTTAGGATGAGATTTTTTTCCTCGGTCTGAGTGTGATTTAAAGAGAAAACTGAAGTGTTAACTGCCATATGGATAGAAAGCTTTAGCATTTGGAGCTGCAGATTTAAGACTAAAGACCATCTATAACTGAGAAGATCTTAAATGTTTTCCATGAGACGAAAGATAACAGCCATATGTAATAGATGTTTACTACAAGATTGAGGGTAAAATCTATAATTGATAGGATCTTAAATGAATTCAGTAGTACTAATTGATATAATCTAAGACGTCTTCTACAAGACTGGTACATCTTTAATTAATACAATCTGAGATCTTCTTATGTATACAACGGCTTGCCAGTATCTTAGATATTATCTTATAGACTTGAAGGCAAAACATTCTGAATTTATAGTATTTTATATGTTTTCCAAAGCTTTGAAAGCATCATTTACCATTGATAGGATGTCAAACGATACCTTCTACCCTTTTTGGGATCTAAAATTACTTTTAATTGATAGGATCATTGATATACTCTACCAGATTACAGTTATCTTTTGAGATATATTTCACTGGATTGAAGGTACCATCTATCTGCTATCTATTTATCTATCATCTACAAGATTGATGTTCTAAAGTCCTTCATAGGAGTAAATATGACATCTATGGTATATGTTTGATATATGTATTCTATAAGATTGACGCTAGCATAGAATCAGAGAGTTCCCCTATAAGACGAATAGCGACATCTTTGTTTTCATCGATATAGTTAAAGGTAATCTATTTCTTCTCAGACAACATAAAGTTTCCCTAGAATTCTCCCAAAATTTCAGTGTGATCAGATCGTATGAAGAAGTTTCATGAAATGTTCCGAAAGATTTCGTCTGGCATTTGCGAATGCCTTTCAAACTTACCCAAAGAGATCCGCCTCGCTGCCCGGGAAGCTGATGCGCGGCGACAGGGGCGAGCGTCCGGGTCGCTTGAGCATGTCGTGGAGGCCCGGCGGGGCATGGATGGGGCTTAGTATGGTGATCTTGCGATTGGGCGGCGCCAGGAAGCCGCCGCTGAGCGTTAGCTGGGTGCGCATGCCCGCCGACGAGGAGCTGCTCTTCATCTCGATGGTCTCGGCCGACTTGGATATGAGGATCGAGGAGGACTGCTGCAGTCCCAGCTTGGACATGGACATCTGTATGCCGGTCTCGGCATCGCCGCTGGCCGCCGACGCATCATCGATCTGCGTGGAGGCGCTGCGTATGCACTTCTCTGGCCGAGCGCCGCTCACGGGCGTAACGCTCGCCGCCGCCTCCGAGTGGGCGGAGGTGGAGCGCACAAATTGACGGACGTGCTTCTGGTGGGCCGTGAGAAAGCCGTGCGCCTCCGGCTGCTGCAGGAAGCTTTGGAACTTGGACTTGCTGACGCCGGTGGTGCTGCTGGTGCCCTGTGTGGTGGAGCTGACGTACCGGGTGGTGCTGCTGCTGGTGCTGCTGCTGCTGCGCTGCTCGCTGGTAATTATCGAGGTGGACGACTGCGCCTTCAGCTGCTGCGCCAGCGCCGCTGCCGTGCTCAGCAGATGGCCGCTCTGCTCGCCCACAATGGCGCTCGACTGCAGGCTCTGGCTGCGCGTGCTGCTCGACATGATCTTCTGCTGGCTGTGCTGTATGGTCGTTGCGGCTGTGGCTGTGGCTGTGGTGGCGGCGGCGGCGGCAGCGGCAGCGGCGGTGGCAGCAGCACTGCTGCTGCTGCTGCTGGTCACGGAATAGGAGCGTGTCGCCAACTTGCTGCTGGTGCTCGACGTGCTCGACGTCTGGCTGTATTTCTGTGTGTGCATTAGCTTCGTCTGCTGCTGCTGCTGCAGCAGCATCTGCTGGTGCTCGCCCACGACAAAGACATTGTCATCGCTGGGCGAGCTGAGCTCCAAGTCGGCCATCGATCTCACCTCATCGGCGTCCACCTCGCTGGGCGTGGTTATGATGTATTGGGGCGGCGGCACTTGGCTGCCGCCTGCCGCCGGAGCTCCTCCATTCTTGTCGCTGCCTTTGTTCTCGGACATTGCGTTGGGCTATTGTTTGCTGCCTGATTAGGTGGTCACGATTTGCACTCGGCTCGGGGCTCCTGCTCGGGGCTCCGCTGGGCTTCCTCTGGCTACATGGAACACAAATATTGTTTGTTTTTGTTGTTGTTGTTGCTGTGATTTCATTGCATTGCTCATTGCATTGCTCTTGATTGCAACTGTAACTCAACTCAAACTCTTTCCGTTGGAACTTCAACAGAATTTCAGGCAACTTGTTCAACTAACTAAAAGCGAAAAGCTCTTCATGAGCTTTACAGATAGATAAGACTTAAGTCGGGACTTGAAACTTGGTGAGGTTGTTTTGACTATCGATATATATCGATGTATACAATTTAAGGTTTATATATTTCAGCAATCAGGAGCTGCACTCGGAGGTATAAGTTTCTATTCGATAATCGATTTATAACTCGGTTACATTGTTTTCATTTTGTGTGCTTTAATAGCTATCGATATATATGGATGTATGCAGGGAATCCATTAGATCGATTTCCTTTAAAATCCAATTATACCCCAGCCATCAACAGAGAAAGATAAGATTCAGTATGAGAATCCTCTTTAAAACTGCAAAATAGTTTTTTATTTAGTCTGTCAGTTATCGATATATATCGATTAAAGCAAGAAATCTATTGGCTTGACTTCTATTAAAGACACTTCCTCCAAACACATTTCCATTCATCCGCACTCATTGACCTAAATAAATTTCATCATTCGAACGCTTCAACTGAGAGATAAGATTCGAGACTTCGAGAATCTCATTAAGAGTTGGCCAAGTTGTTGTGATTGCTGGCAGTTATCGATGCAAGCGAATTTTGTATCTACTTTGCCATCAATCAAGACCCATGACCTAAATATATGTATGTATGTTTATCTATATATATGTATATGTATGTTTATCAAATCCCATAAATATCAACAAACTTTCCCAATCGGAGTTGCAATTGCAAATGTTCGCTTTAAGTGAAAACACTGTCGCACTGTGGAAACTCTGTGCAAACTTTGTGCGCTGCTGCAAACTGTTGTTAAAGTGCTGCCCCCTTTTGCTGTGCGCCACATGGCACATGCCACATGCCACATGCCACACGCCACATGCCACATGCTCAGGCATCAGAAAACTTGCCATCAGCCCCGTGAGCCAGCAACATGTAGTCAGACAACATTTGCCGAACGTTCTACGCCAAAAAAAAACAAAAACAAAACCAAAAAAAAAAAACTTCTGCACGTTGCACAAGACGCAACACCTGACGCCTTCCTCTTCGCTTCTCACTTTGCACCAGATGCTGTTGGCCTTGGGCTTAGTTTGTGCCAACAAAAAAATAAGTAAATAAATAATAAAAATAATAATTTTTTAGCTACGAACTGGCTGAAAGTTGTGAACACATCGAACAAGCATATGTGTAGGGTATATTGGTTTGAAGTAGTAGGAGTAGTAGTAGTATATATAGTCAGTAGAAGGCGTAGCTCATTCGAGAAATCTTACTAATCATCGTCGAACGTGACTTGAAAATTGACTAAAAATTTCTTTGTACAGTCCAAACTCCATATTTAGTCGTGCATACCCCATACGAGGCATAGTATTTCACTCGAAAAATAGAAACCCCACTATTATTTACTACCAAGTGATTCCCCATCCTGCTCACCACACAAACAAAAGAGCTCAAAGCAAACCCTTAATAGCTTTCAGGGTATTTCCTAGTCGGGTGCACTCAATTAGCACACTCTCACCTGGCTGTTTTTCTATTTCCTCGGGCTTTGCGTTCTTTTTTTTTTCAATTTCGGTTTTCGTGGCACAGTTACAGGCTTTATAATTAAGAGCAAGAGTTTTTGGGTAGAGCGGGAGGACGGTGCAGTGAAAGTGTGCGGCGTGAACTCTGACCCTGAATCACTGCGAATCACATTGCTAATTGATATGCATGCTGGCTTACGAGCTCTTAATGCTCAGCTGTCCTTCCGTTACCCGGGCAATATCAAGAATTGCCGGTGCTGCAGCTACACTAATGAGAACGAATGCACCGAATGTATTCAGATGGTATTGTAAGTTGATTGCAAGCATCCAATTGAAGCATCCTGTGTAAGACACACACACACACACACACTCACACAGAGAGATATTTATGCATATGGTAGTTGCAGTATTATGCGAAGAAATTGAATACTCTGGCAACGCTGGCCATAAGTAAAATCACGGTAAATGAATATTATTATATAAGCATGACAGTCCATGGTATGCTGCATCGAATGCAGATATTGAATGACTGTTGCAGCTGTAATACGTAATTACGTTAATTCAAGAGCGTAGCTGAGAGGAGAGGGTGCTGAGCTGAGGATGCTCGATAGGCAGCGCTAGCTAAGCAGGCAATATGCATATGACTCAGCCCGCTACCGGGCCGAGAGGTTGCGGCTCTACATCAATTGTAGAAAACAAGTGAAATCTATTATTAAAAAACTATCGATATATAAGGTAATCGATATTTTATTTTTCAATATACACATTAAAATATCTTAAAATATATAGAAAAGCCTATCGAGCTAGTACAGTTAAACAGCTATATACGAGTTAGTCGATAGCTCTTCAATTTACATACCAACTGCAGTATATATATAACTTCGAAAGATATACGAAATGATGTGAGTTTCTAATAAGCCCACTTTGAATAGGAGGCACAGTAGAGTATGAGACTATTAATAGGAGTAGCTGTTATCGATTAACTGATCGATAGTTCTTTAATGTACATTCAATATGCAATTGCATATTACTTGGAAAGATGTGACTTTCTAATAAGCACACTTTGATAGTCTTAGTGACTGGGCTAAGTAATTGTTATCGATTATCTTATCGATAAGCGCAGTCATAAGTCATTAGGCAAATTTTATTCACGTATTCTTTAACTGTTCCACAGACATTGACATTTGATATACTCTCGTTGCCTGAATGGCATTCCAGTGCACGAATCAATGGCCCTCCTGAAGTTCTTTTCAGTGTTTCTACATTTTATGTGGCAGTTGCTAGCAATTTTAGAATTAATTTAAGGCAACAGCAAATAGGAAGAAAAAAAAAATATTTGAGGGGAGTATACGACTTTTGTATACCTGCACTAAAATTGAAAATAGTTTATGATATGAGAAGGCTAAACTTTGTTTCAGCTTGAAATTTTGTGCTTAAACTCTGACCAAATTTAGTATACCTTTATATATCAGATATATTAGCTAAAGCTATTCGAACCTACTAGGCCTGAAAATGAGCTGAAGAGCCAACTAATATTCTTCAAATAATATGGATAGTTGGCTCATTGAAATTCAATGAATGTTTGCCTGCTGAGAATGCCTTGCCATTACATATCCGATGTCGATTGCATTTCGTCAGGCTGCTTCTACCTGAAATATTATATTGAGCATTTAGCTACGCTGAGGTCCTTAATTAATACAGCACTCGCAGTGGCTATTGATTTTGATATGTAGTAAACCTTAATGCCTTCTGGATGGAATTTCTGCAGCTGGCATAAATTTGAGACTGTGTGTGAGCTCTGCAATGGAAATTCAGTTTCAATTAATGTAGCTTCGCAGCCTCGGGCACTCTCTGTAAATTTCAGATATGAAGTTTATTCATACATACAGCTGAGGTAATCGGCCCGACCATGTCCAACAGCTGTCTGGCAATTGAAAGTTATTGAGGCATTGAGTTGATATAACAACATCAAACTGCATTGTTCAAATGTATTGATAAACCGACTTGGACGGGTCTCTCAAGGCATCAGCTTCTTTTACCCGCTTCTTCTTCTGCCTCGCATTGGCTCAATATTGTCATGATATATTCATGAGCACCTCAAACGTAGCCCGAGGGTGTTTGGTGTTGTTGCCACGGCAGTCGGTTGCAATCTGTCCAGGTTGCCGCAGTGCTCGACAAAACCAACACGGTTAGGCAAGAACAAAGGCGCCATTGTTAGCAAAGGTGTTTCTCTGTTCACTCACAATCTACCACCCCCCTCGCTCTCCCTCTCATTCTCACTCTCCCTCTCCCTCTCCCACTCTCGTCAACATCATTAGCCCATATATCAAGTTGACTTTCAGCGAAATGCCCGAATGCCAACAGCATTCCCAAAGGGTGTCGCATCAACCTCATTTAGAAGCATTTGACATGAAACTTTTCAAATTGCCTTAAATCAACACAGAAAAATTGTATTTTCTAAAAAAAAGTCTGCAAACCATTTGCAATACGCATCATGCGCAGACCTATGTATACTAATTCGATTAAAAAAATTATATTTAAATAAGGGAAAACAGAAAAAAATAACACACACAAACATTGCGAATTATTGATGTGAATGCACAGGCTTATTAAATTTTAATTGGCTCAGACCAAATGGTTGGATGCGTTTCCAACGGCACTAAACAGTGGCAAATATTTGGTATATAAATAGAGATGTTGCATAATTTAATGAAATATATGTATATAGACATAAACAAGCTCTTACACAGGCCTACATAAGTGTGTAAGCTGGAATGTAGCTGAAATTTATCAGAAATTTCTCAGAGACTGAGTACGGCTTTAAAATACCGTCTTTAGTTCTTAGTATAACGTAGTTCTTTCAGGTACCGTTTCAGTGCTTTGGGCAGCAGGATGAGTCAGAGTGAACTACTGAGAATTATATTGAGCTTTATGCTTCTGAATCCGATAACATCAGTGCTCTCAGTATATATCAATATATCGAAATAATAAAAAAAAAAAATGTTTTGTTTTTTTCTTTGTATGAAAATATTGTGTTGCTCACATTAAAGTATTTCTTCGATATTTTTGATATATTTTCGTTTGTCTCTCCTGTTATAAATGAACCAATTGCGGATGTACAAAACTTGAATATGGCGAAAACGTATTATTCTGACTTGATTAATGGAACAGCCAAATGTAGTTAATGCCTTGAAGTAATAAAAACACGTAATATCATGTTAAGTATGGCGTCGCATATTAAAAACTACCGAAGTTAAGCTGCTTTTTTTTTATTTAAATAAACTTATTCTTATTATTCTGTTTTGTTTTTAATTTTTTTTTTTTTATTTATTTATTTATTTTTTTTTTTTAGGACGTATTATAAATTTATTGTGGGAAAAATGTAAAAAAAATAATCGAGAAATATTGATATTTTGATATAAACATTTAAAGTTGCATATCAAATATCATATTGATATTTCTCAAAACTGAAAATATCATCGATGCGATATTTTAAAAATATTTTCGACAGCGCTAGTTGAGTTTGTACATAAATAGATAACCATGAGACATTAGATAATTTTCTGACCCAGCACAGAGTAGGTCTTTATAAAATATTATCTCAGCTCAGATATTGGGGCATCCGATATTGTTTGTTGGCCAGTGTTATTGGCTGGCCACAGGCAAATGGCGAATTGTGTAAACTAATTTCAATGCAAAGTGAAATTAACATATTACATGCAAGGGAATGGGAAAGGGTGCCCAGGGGGCGAGGCGAATCGGATTAAGAGTGTGAACTGCGCTTGGCTGGCCAAAAGGCAAGCCCCTATGAGCCATGGTCAAGTCGTATATTTATTGCACATTTTCAAGTGGGCCGACGACAATTGAATGAATGCCAAGGCCAAGTGGGCAAATGAATTGGCAGCTGGCATTTAATTGAAATGAGCTGGCGCCATTTTGTGCAGCTCCAGCTGGAAAATACCTGGAAATACCTGGCGAACTGACATTATAATGCACTTACAGCTCGATCTCAGGCTCAGCTGTCAGCTGCAATTATTTTCGATACATTTGCCAGAGAAACCAGCTGACCTTTCACATACAAGTGCACACATGTGTGTGTGTGTGTGTGTGTGGGTGTGTGTGTGTGCTTAATTTGGTAAACGTCAGCACAGTGCTGCAATTTTGCTGCCAGCCACGCCCCTTTGGCAAAATTACTGTGAACTAACAGAGACATAACGCAAAGCAAGCAAAGGCGGCAACTAAATGGGCGTGGTTTAGCCTTAATTAAAATGCAGCTTTTGTGCTTTAATTAAATCTGATAAATTTAAAGTGAGACAGAGAAAGAGAGAGAGAGAGAGAAAGAGAGAGAGAGAGAGAAAGAGAGAGAGTGTGTGTGTGTAGGCGCGGCTCATCTATTTTATTGATTTGATTGTGTGTAATTCAATAGGAGTTATTATAATTACACAAACCCCTTTATCAAATGAATTTAATAAAGCGAATCGACAGCTGAAATGGAAATGCAATACATGAAAGCTACAGTCGAGTCTCGATAAATTGTAAGCCAAAAAATCAAAAATTACGATAAATCGAAACAAAATGCTATTCCCTTGAAAAAAATATTTCTCGATAATTCTCGATAACTGAAACTTCTGTGTAAATCGAAAAAAAGTGGATCCCTTTGCCATTACAAACTATAGGGACTCGACTGTATAGACATGTACTGTATAAAATATATTGAATTTATATATATTGAGTGTAATAATCATGTATATTTATGATGATTACGAAGCAAAGGCAGGCATCGATATTTTAGAGTACTGCTAGAGTGTAAAGAAAAATCATGTCAACTGCTACAACCGAGGGGAATCACTCAAAATCAGCCCAAAATAGATATTACCTGAATAAATAATAGTAATTTACAAAATAAATATTAATCTCGTAAATCAAAACTGTATCGAATGGGAATATCTAAATCGAGCGAAAAGTTTCGTTTGCCAAGGCAAATATTGCTCTGCTCTGGCTTTGGCTTTGACTTTGCTTTGCTTTGCTTTGCATTGATTTATATGCGAGGCGCATAGACTCGATTATTGGTGGGAATATGAAATAAATTGCGGAGCGCAAATGAAATATGCTGCAGCAATAAGCAGAAGAGCATTTTGGCCGGGCACCGTACCGGATGCGTCTAATTTGTGTAAATTTGTCATCGTAAATTTTTTATATGCCAGCAGGGAGGCGACTCGAGACTAGCGACTAGCGACTAGCGACTTGCAATTTAATCAAAGTTCCATTAATAATGAAATACCGTCGCGTACTGCCAAATGAAATGAGCCAACAAAAGAAATTATAGACGTCCTCCTCGAGCGGCGGCCGTTGCTTAAGCTTCTTTAAGCCGTACGTGCGTTGGCCAGTGCCAGCACAAAGAGTGTGCGTCTGTGTGTGTGTGTGTGAGTGAATGGGGCGTGTCATTCATTTCTTAAAGGTAGCACAACAATCGAAGCATCTGCCCCTAGTGCCCAAAATTGAAGAGCGACAAGCTGTAGTCAAGTATTTAATAAACTCGCCTTCTGCCAGCTGACGAAACTCTGCTACATAATTGAGGGACTCCAATTGGCTAGAAGTGTATTTGCATGAGATCTGGGTGTATGAGATTGGAATCTAGATATGGTAGTACCTGCGAGACTAAATTGCAGCCTGAGGGAGCTGCGGTAGTTAGGCGTAATTCTTATCCGATTTCAAACAAAGATAAATTTTTTGGTTCACAGAAGGCAATACATTCACATTCACAGCTAAGACCTCTAACTAGGCCTAGACGTCTGTCTGCATTACCTTATATGTAGGTAATACTCAGACGGTAGCATTCTCAAGGCAGCCAAAGGTCTGACTGAGCGTCTACAGTTAAAGAACTACTCAGACCTTTCTCAGGACGTTCAGAGCCGGTTCTTGATTAGATTTGATGTCAAGATTGGGTGCAATAGAGAAGAAGAAGAAATATGAACAAAAATGTATTAATTTATTTTATTTTTTAACCTGATTTTACTTGACCTACTCAAAATATTTTATAGATTTTTGTTGTTGAATTTTTTTTTAATTTTTTAAAATATTTTTTTTTGACATTTTGTTTATTTCTTTTAACATTTTTTTTAATTCTAAAAATTTGTTTTTTAAATATAATTAAATTTCATAAAATTCTATTTAGTTTAATATTTTTAATTTTTGTTTTTTTTTTTAGATTAAGTTTTTTTTTTTTTAAATTAAAGGGTTTTTTAAAATTTAATTGAATTTATTTTTTTATATATTTAATTATTTTTATTTTTTTATTTTTATTTATTTATTTTTTTTTTTATTTAAATTAGTACATATTGCCTTTTGAAACCTATTAAATTCTACCCACTCAAATGTGATCCAACTCCTTCTTTGCTTAAACTACATACTCTTTGTCCCAAACTTGAAAAATATATTAAATTATTTCTGTTTGGATCTTAACTCACAATATTGCAGAAATGGAAATATTCAATATAAAAATTGAATCATTCTCTCGACTCATTTCTAATAGAGGAACTTCATAGAATTGTTTCATAGCCATTGTTGTTGCTTGTCAATATTTTGTTAATTGGTGACAAGTGCTCAAATTATGCTGTGTAGTGTAAGCGATCGAGGGGATGGGTGCTGGCTGGAGGTGTGGCGGCTGGGCGGTTGGGCGGTGGCAAAGCCAATGAATTTAATGCCGAGCCACTGGCACGCGAAAGTGGTAATCAATGAATTCAAAAGCTGCAAGACTGTGGGTGGTGCTGGATGGTTGGTTGGGCTGGTGCTGGGCGGGGTGGCTGGGCTGGTTGGTTGGCTGGTTTAGCGGATAGAATTTTGGATGCCAGAGTTGGCCATAAATTTGCTTAATTTATTGTGCGTGCCGTATGCTGGGCTTTTGGCTTTAAAGTCAGAAACGAGCACTGAACGCTGAATATCCAATCGAAATTGGAGTGAAGCGAACAGCCAGGAGACGACAATGGGCCGTGGCTTGAGGTTGCAGCGCTCCGGTGGCTTTGCTGGGCTCTAAGCCCGGCTGTGGCTGGAGTCGGGGTGCGAGGGCGAGTTGACAGTGTCGTTGACGGGCGCTGGCAACCGGTAAAGGTAAAGGTAAAGGTATAGGTAAAGGCAACCGGCAAAGGTAACGGTAGCGGTAACGCTAAAGGCAACGGTAACGGCAAGCAAAATGTTACCACAAAGCCGCAAAAGCAATTTGTTGATGGGGTTGAGGTGGAAGTTCAAGTTAAGGTTGGCTAGCTCTGACAGAGGTCCGAGCATTTGATGGGCAGCTCGTTAGCTGGTGCCAGGCCAGGCCATGAGGCCATGTCGTGGGCGAGGGCGTGAGCGTGAGCGTGAGCGTGGGCGTGGCAAACCAGATAAGTCAGCAGCAGGCGCCGTCATCAGTTTATTGAAAAACTCATTAAGTTTTGTGTGTTTTTCGACTTGGAAATTTCCAACAATATTATTTCTTTCTTTTTTTCATGAGAGCAGATTTTTTCTCATTTTTTTTTTTTTCATTTTTTTGATATTTCGTTTTGCTGCCGGTTTTTGTGCCATTTCGAAAAAATTAATAAAGAGAAATGTTTTCTTATGGAAAAATGTTTGCTCTTGTTGCTCTTGTTGCCGGGAACTTCAAACAAAGTTTGACAGTGAACATCAACTCAAGTTGGCTAACAAGTTGGCCTTAAAGAACTGTGAAATTCCAAACTGGCCCCATCATTATGCAGCAAAGTTTGCTCATTGTAAGGCTACAATGAATATGCTATACAAATAGAGAGAGGGAGAGAGAGAGAGAGAGAGAGAATGCAATATCTGATTATTAGCTAATTAGATACTTGGCCAAAGTAAACCAGATGGAAAGTTGGCTTTAAATGCAATGCTTAAAGTCAGCAGCTGGCTGGCGACATTCTGGCTAGCAGTTGACACCCGGCTGAACCTCGAGCGGACTTCCTGTATTTGCCTATTAGCCTGAATAGCCTAAGGCCAGCAGCAGCAGCAGCAGCAGCAGGAGCAGCAGGAGAAGAACAAAAAATTGTTACGTAATCGCCAATCATGCCATCAGCCTGGCAGTCTGTCAAACAGCGCTCGGTTGGGGGTTTGAGTTGGGTATGCAGAGCCACAACCACACACAGAGAGAGAAAGAGAGAGAGAGAGAGAGGGAGAGTGAGGGTGAGCTGGCACAGAATATATTGAAAGAATAGCGAAACATTCAGGTTTCGCATGCAAAATCGATGTGAAGCAATATTTTGTTCTATTTTATTTTTTTATTTTTGCGATTTTCTCTTCTCTTCATTTTATTTTTATGGCGTTTAGGCGGCTTCAGAGCTTTAAAGGAAACAGCCAGAGGGCACAGTCAACTCACACACCTAGCAGAGTGTCAGTGTATGTGTTAGTGCGTGTGTGTGTGTGTGTGTGTGTGTGTTTGTGTCTGTCTGTATCTGTCACATTCAATGCAAACAGCTGAAGCAACGTATTTTAAATGTTTGCCGTGTGTCTGTGCCGTTGAGATTTTGCAGCAAATTGTTTTGTACACACACAGACAGACACACACACACACACATACATATATACACACACCCACCCATAGCTTATCACACAGACTGTGATGTACGTGCATCAAAAACCTGGACAGCTGAGCATTCGCTTAAAAATATTGCTGACGCTGCTGCCTGTTGCCCTCTCTCTCTCGCTCCCTCGCAATCGCTCTCTCTCTCTTTCTCTTCCACTCTCCATCTCTTTCACATTGAGCTCTTTTCTTTCTAGCGTATTTGCTGTCAAAATATTTAAGGGCTCTTATGTGCACACAAATACCATGCCAACACACACACACACACACCCACACACAGATATATTCTATAGACCACATTGTAAGCCAACATGAGTGCTTGGCAATATTGTGGCATTCCGTTTGCTCGTTGCATACTTTTTGGGGCGCACAATTATGTTACATAATCATTCAATGAATAAGAAACGCATAAGCTGCCAGAGCTCTCTACCTGGTATAACTGTTATTTGCCACCTATACCAAAGTAGGCGGTGCAAAGAGGCGGCTGCTCTGCGCCAACGAGCGGGCACTGTCTCGAGTCAAATATCTAGCAGTCTTCAAATCTAGATTGCTTGATATGATATACTGAATGGAAAGCCCGCTCTAATTAGCGCTTACGGGTGCCACTAACTGTTAACTGTTAACAGTTAACAGTTAACTGTTAAGCAACTGTATAAGCCGCTTGTAGCCATTAAATGGCTGCGCAATTATTGACTGAAATTATTATAGCTGTCAGCAATTAGTGATGCAATGAGGCGAGGGGAGGCGCAGGGCGGCGTATTCATTTTTCACAACTGGAAAAGCGCAGACCGAAAACTTTGACTCCAGCAGCAGCACACACACACACACATACTCATATCAGCTATAGACAGATGAAAGCGTATTTCGCGCTTGCGTGAATGGCATGAACTGAAAACTTTCATTTGTCATCTGTGCGCCTTAAGAGCATTTATGGATAGGTAGGGCATAAAGCCACATATACATATAGAAGCATATATATATACATACATTTATATATTACATGCATATTATGTATTCATTAATGTAAATAATCAGCGCAATGCGTTTGCTTGCTTTATTCGTCGTTTTTATTATGCGAAAAGCTCTCCTCATGCTCTGGCATGTCGAAGCGAGTGGACAGCACGCTTTTAATCACTATCAACTATTGTATGTAGACAATATATGACACATATGTATATACATATATATCTATATAGTATTACGAGACATTATACGTGTTGCTTAAATGGAGCCCTTTATCATTTCATTAACAGTAATTGGTTTGAAATCTGCCAGCAAGTTGGCAGCACTCCAAGACGCCAAACGAGGTCAAGCATTGTGGCTTAGCGGTTTTATATATTATATATGGATAGACATATAATGTATATATAGTAAAAACAACAAGCTAACATTAGCCTTCATTCCATTGCACACATATGCAAATAAAATAATATGAAAACAAGTTTTCAAGTGCTTTTTAAACACACAAAGTTGTCAGCCCTACTACTATTACTAATACTACTACTATTACTACTACCACTGCTACTACTACTACTACTACTACTACTACTACTACTACCACAGCTACTACTATTACTACTACTACTACCACAACTACTACTACTACTACTACTACTACTACTACTACTACTACTACTACTACTACTA